>JAODAL010015263.1:55000-84500 GCA_025379985.1 Phyllomedusa bahiana
ACGAAAGATGGGTGATTTTTTTTTTCTCATTTGACATTCTCCACCATGGGAAAGATGGCTGTTTGTATTTCTTTATCTCTCTCATTTGACATTCAAGACCCTGGGAAAGATGGGTGTTTGTTTTTCTTTATCTCTCATGAGACATCCAGGACCCTGGGAAAGATGGGTGTGATGTTTTTTTTTTTTCCTTCCTTCCTTTTTTCTCTCTCTCTCTCTTAAAAAACATGTACCCAGGATTGTAGTAAAAAAAAACTGTACTCGCCTCCAAAGCTACCCCCACTGCATTGGTGTTCACCACCATTCCCCAATTGATGATGATACATCCATAATTCACACGCTATATATGCAGGCAAAGACTGATGAGGCCAGTAATTGGTTGCAACTTCATGTGAACAATGAACATAGCACCACCATTGGGGAACAAGGGAGAAACAGCAGGGTGGCGTCAGGGGCGAGTACAGTTTTTTAAAAATTTTATTTCATAAAAGTCCTGGGCGTTAGGGTTTTTTTAATTCCCAAGAAAATTTGGACAACCTCTTTAAACACTCACCAAGGCAGCTGACGAAGAATCTTGAGACCTCCAAGCGAGAAAGAGAACGAGGAATCAGGCTAAGGAACTCTGCCTGCCCAGCGCTGTCAATCTCCAAGCGTAGCTTTCTAATAGAATCCAAAACAAATTAGATACCTTAATACAGATATGTTAAATCACAGAGTTAGAAACCTGTAAAGAGGCAACTGCAATGTTTGACACCTTAACATATCACCAAAGAGTAGTTCTTCAGTTTCAGGTAGCTCCACAATCATTTCTGGCATCTCGGAGACCATTGGTAGAAGTCTGTCTTCCTGACCAGAGAGTGACCTGCAAAAGAGCAGAAGACAATGGCAATGTCTGATAAAGGCAATTTAATGATGTTAGACTGGGAATGATTTAACATGGCATGTGGTTTCCACATACTACAGTGGCCACAGCCACTACTGCAGAATACACATTCACCAAGGGTGTAGGAAGATTTGGGTAAAATTTTCTTTTAACCCCTTAATGACTGCCCACTGTGTTTTGCTGTGGCTGCAGAATAGTGGTTTTGTGGGTCCCAGCGCCGCAGCTGTACTTAACCCTATCTCTTAGAGTATGTTCACACAGCGTTTTTTTTAGAAGCATGATCTGGGTTTCAATGTAAAACACACATCGGCATTCAGACAACTGATCGTCGATGCATGCGTCTTTCTGATGCGTCTTTTGAATCAGTTCAAAGAATTGACGTGTCAATTCGTGATACGTTTTACGCAGCAGATGCCTTATTTAAAACTTTAGGGTGCGTTTCTGCTTCACAGAAAATGCATCCAAATCCGCACCAGAATTTGGGTACATCTTTGGATACGTTTTATGCAGCGTTTTCCACCCGTTTTCCGGATTAAAAAAAAGCCGTGTGAAGATAACCTTAATGAGATTTAAAAAAAAAAAAAGAAAAAAATAATAAATATTTAATAAGAAAGTTATTGTGCATGCACTACACAAACAAAACTACACATATTAGGTATACAGTATACACAACCGTAATAAGCTGTAGAATTCTAGAATTAATCTCACTGGTTTAGTGTGCAATGTGAATGGTGTAAAAAATAAATAAAAGAATTCAGTAATTAATTTAACTTAAACTATAAACTTAAACTACCAAAAATACAACTTCTCCCGCATAAAACAAGTCCTCATACAACTGCGTCACTTAGAAGATAAAAAAGTTATGACTTGAAATGCAGGAAGGCACAAACTACAAACTTTAGCTGGTCATTAAGTACTTTTCAGGCCTGGGGCTTAAGGGGTTAAAGTAAAATGTACATCAATAGAGCTCTGATCTTGAGGCATGGATTCCACAAAGACCTCTGAAGGTGGCATCTGGCAACAGGATATTAGCTGCAAATGGAGAAGGAGCCTCCGTGAATTGGATTTGTTTTTCCAGTATACTCATAGTCAACGCCATCAACTCTTTGTCATTGTCCTCAAACCATTCATGAACAGTTGTTGTAGGGAGCATTATCCTGCTATATAAGAGGCAACTGCCATTAGGGAATAGTACTGCCATGAAAGGGTGGACTTGGTCCATAACAATGTTTAGGTGGGTCGTATGAGTCAAAGTAACATTCACATGAATGCCCCAACCCAGAGCTTTCCAAAAGAAAATTGCTTGAACATCACACTGCCTTCACTTGCTCATCATCTTCATCAGCAGCAATCAAACTGCTTTTAGCTGCAACCAATTTGAAAACTAAGCTAACGTGCATTTTGAAAAATCTTTGGCTACATTGTGACCACACCTGCACCACCACATGTGAACACAGCCTCAATGTCATGGCCGATTGTTGTACGCACAATGTACAGTGGGGAAAAAACTTATTTAGTCAGCCACCAATTGTGCAAGTTCTCCTACTTAAAAAGATGAGAGAGGCCTGTAAAAGACATCATAGGTAGATCTCAACTATGAGAGACAAAATGAGAAAACAAATCCAGAAAATCACATTGGAAAGAATTTATTTGTAAATTATGGTGGAAAATAAGTATTTTCTCAATAACAAAAGTTCCTCTCAATACTTTATCTATCCTTTGTTGGCAATGACAGAGGTCAAACATTTTCTGTAAGTCTTCACAAGCTTGGCACACACTGTTGCTGGTATGTTGGCCCATTCCTCCATGCAGATCTTGTATAGAGCAGTGATGTTTGGGGCTGTCTCTGGACAACATGGACTTTCAACTCCCTCCAAAGGTTTTCTATGGAGTTGAGATCTGGAGACTTGCTGGGCCACTCCAGGACCTTGAAATGCTTCTTATGAAGCCACTCCTTCGTTAACCTGGCGGTGTGCTTGGGATCATTGTCATGCTGAAAGACCCAGACACGTTTCATCTTCAATGCCCTTGCTGATGGAAGGAGGTTTGCACTCAAAATCTCACGGTACATGGCCCCATTCATTCTTTCATGTACATGGATCAGTCATCTTGGTCCCTTTGCAGAGAAACAGCCCACAAGCATGATGTTTCCACCCCCATGCTTCAGAGTAGGTATGGTGTTCTTTTGATGCAACTCAACATTCTCTCTCCTCCAAACATGACGATTTGTGTTTGTACCAAACAGTTGTACTTTGGTTTCATCTAAGCATATGACATTCTCCCAATGCTCTTCTGGATCATCCAAATGCTCTCTAGCAAACTTCAGACAGGCTCGGACATGTACTGGCTTGAGCAGGGGGATACGTCTGGCACTGCAGGATCTGAGTCCATGGCGGTGTAGTGTGTTACTGATGGTAGCCTTTGTTAGGTTGGTCCCAGCATTCTGCAGGTCATTCACTAGGTCCCCCTGTGTGGTTCTTCACCGTTCTCGTGATCAGTTTGACCCCACGGGGTGAGATCTTGCGTGGAGCCCCAGATCGAGGGAGATTATCAGTGGTCTTGTATGTCTTCCCTTTTCTAATTTTTGCTCCCACAGTTGATTTCTTCACACCAAGCTGCTTACCTATTGCAGATTCAGTCTTCCAACCCTGGTGCAGGGCTGCAATTTTGTTTCTGGTGTCCTTTGACAGCTATTTGGTCTTCACCATAGTGGAGTTTGGAGTGTGACTGTTTGAGGTTGTGGACAGGTGTCTTTTATACTGATAACAAGTTCAAACAGGTGCCATTACTACAGGTAATGGGAGGAGGACAGAGGAGCCTCTTAAAGAAGAAGTTACAGGTCTGTGAGAGACAGAAATCTTGCTTGTTTGTAGGTGACCAATTACTTATTTTCCAACATAATTTTCAAATAACTTCTTTCCAAATCAGACAATGTGATTTTCTGGATTTGTTTTCTCATTTTGTCTCTCATAGTCGAAGTCTACCTATGATGTCAATTACAGGCCTTTCTCATCTTTTTAAGTGGGAAAACTTGCACAATTGGTGGCTGACTAAATACTTTTTTCTCCACACTATAAACCGTGATAGGGAACGGCACCAAAGCATCAAAATGTTTACAGACATCAAATTATAGATATTTCCATTTCGTTCTATAGGAGTTCAAAGCAGAATCGAATGCACCGCTTCTGTGTCTGCAAATCTCCGCTCACGGTCCAATTCTCTGTTGCACTTGTCGGCAAGATGACGCACCCATGTGACTTCTGCTTATGTAAAAGGTTGCCGCTCTGCCGATAGTAATAAACATGGCAGCAGCTCTATTTCAACCAGAGGTGCCAGTAGCTCGGTTTCTTGGCGCATCAGGAGGGATGTGATTTCTCTCCAGTCAAGCTATTTGGGGAGTGTGACTATGTGTAAGGGTGTCGCATATATGACAGCCTGGTGAGTATATGCTCTGTTGCACAGACAGGTCATACTTAAGCCTTGGCTTATCGTCCTTGGCTACTTATATCAATGCATGGAAGTATATGGGTCTGGAACATTATCTAACATCCTGCCTAAGGTATATCTACCGTGTTTCCCCGATAGACAGCGTCTTACATTCTTTTTACCCCCAAAAGTCCCAGTATGTCTTACTTTCGGGGTATGTCTTATATAGGGCAGGTATAGGGCCAGCTGTAGACAGGTATAGGGCCGGCTGCAGGCAGGTATAGAGGCCGCTGTAGGCAGGTATAGGGCCGGCTGTAGCAGGTATAGGGCCGGCTGTAGGCAGGTATAGGGCCAGCTGTAGCACGTATAGGGTCCAGCTGCAGGCAGGTAATAGGGCCTGCTGTAGACAGGTATAGGGCCACTAGACAGATAGGGCCAGCTGAGGCAGTAATAGGGCAGCTGAGGCTCACAAACACTTACCGGCTCCCCGCTCTTCGCGTCTCCTACCGCGCCGCGCCGCCTCCTCGCTGCTCCGTCTGCCGCGCCGCCTCCTCGCTGCTCCGTCTCCCGCGCCGCCTCCTCGCTGCTCCCGGCTCCCGCGCCGCCTCCTCGCTGCTCCGGCTCCAGCGCGCTCATCCCGGCACAGGCAGTGACGTCATCAGGCCGCGCTATGTCTTACTTTCCGGGTACGTCTTACATTAGGCGACCTCCCCAAGACACCGGTATGTCTTACTATCGGGGGTGTCTTACTATCGGGGAAACACGGTATATACTGTATGTGCTGGCCTTAGCTGTGTATATTTTGGATAATTTTTTCTATCCTTCTTTACACCTTTGGGATATTGTAGTCGTTGGTTATATATCTATTCTCCATGGCTTTTGATTTTGTCTAAGCTGTGATTATATCTTTTTACTTCTAGAACACGCGACTTTTCTCCCTGATGAAACCACAGAAGGATGTGAGGGAAATGCGTTAGCAAGTATAGTATGTGGAAAATATTGGCATGATTTTATGGAGATTAATATGATTGTAGTACGGAGACTGTAATAGATAGAAGTTATCTGCATGACTTTGTGGAGACTGATGCCCCAGAATATCTTTATCTCATGGACTTTGTAAGAAACTGAGAGCAATTTAGTAATTTACTGTTATTTACCTGCTATTGTGTCGGTTGTCTGCACTTGATGCGTTTTTTTATTCCCTGAATTTTCCCCACCTTGTCATATAGCGTTTGAGGGAAATTGTAGGTTTTCTTCTTAAGGAATAGATTCCTGGTTGGGGGTCGCCCTTATAGGGGCAGTTAACTTGCAATTAATAGGTCGAGTTTTGTATTTTTTTCCCTCTATTTTTCAGGGACACACATAAAAACACAGACAAGTGAGGCTCTGACACTGGTCCCAGCCTCTGTCCCTGCCTTTTGGGGAACCCGACTCCTTAATAGGCCGGCCCCAAACAGAAGACTAGTGACTGCACTGAGCAAAGTGCAGGACAGACGAGGACAAACAAAAAAAGTAAACGTAGTCAGGCGGTCCAAGTCGGTAACAGAACAGGCAGCGAGGTACAAGAACGTGAGGCGAAGGGGTAAACGGAGTCCAAGCAAAAGGTCAATACTTGGTTCGGAGCAGAAGTACAGAATCACTGAGAGAGAGAATAGTAAGAAGCACAACAGGGACAGATAACAGAAAGGATAAAAGGGAGGAACACTAGCTACAGGCAAAAAGAGCTCTGTAGCAGGCAAGGATGGTATGACAAAGGAAACCTAATATAGGGAACAAGAGAAAAGAGAACGGAGGTAATAGGCAGATGGAACACAAGACCAGATTGGAATAAAGGACTGTCAATCAGACAAGATCAGTAAGAAACCAGGTTAACTAGTGGAGTGCTGGATGATTCCTGACTAAGGCGTCAGCCAGGAATCAATTAGTGAATGCAGAGAATAAACCCAAGTTCACACTAGTGAAAGCATTATGGCATAAACCACATTTTTCGGCGCAACAGCCGTGGCTGGCGACCAGAACACACCGCTGAGGGTCAGGCACAATCATGACACTATTACTCTGATAGGAATAAGAAAAAGTATAGGGTTACTCTTGCACCTTTTGGAATATGTTTTCTTGGTTGTGAGTTATTTTTTATCTTTGATGTATTAAAAGCTAAGTTTTAAAATATTGGTTTGCGACATCCTCATATTGGTTGGTGCTGGACTCGGAACTCCCATAGAACAAAGTGGAGAGTGACTGCTCTAACGTGGTCAGCTCTTCAGTTAGCGCTGCGAGTGGCAGCCATGTTTTCCACTCGTGGTAGAACCCCTTTAAGGGAATATCTAGAACTAAAATTAAATTGGCTGATTTCTTCCAAACACAGCTCCACACTAGTCCAGAAGTTACATGTACAGTGCCAGCAAAAAAAATCTTTACATGTAAAATCTGTGTCATGATTTCTCTTCATGTGTACACAATGGGGGAGATAATCAAAAACTGTCTAATAATATAACTGGCTTAGTTGCCCATAGCAATCAATCAAAGCTCAGCTTTT
This sequence comes from Phyllomedusa bahiana, assembly GCA_025379985.1. Lineage (NCBI taxonomy): Eukaryota > Metazoa > Chordata > Amphibia > Anura > Hylidae > Phyllomedusa > Phyllomedusa bahiana. Next base: position 61,843 of record JAODAL010015263.1, read on the forward strand.
GCTTCTCACACTGCTCTGGTACAATGGAAGCTGTATTCTGATTGTCTGCTATAGGTAACTAAGTCAATTTTTCCATTAGACAGTTTTTGATTATATCCACCACTGGGTCGGAAGAAGCTTAAAATGGAAAATAAATCCTGTGCCTTGACTCTGCTAGAAAAGGAGGATTCGGTGTTTGCTGTAGCTAGAGATCTGGGTGTGTCAAAAGAGGCAATTTATCAACGGAAGCGGTGGTGTCAAGGTCTCCCAGGATGGTACTCCAGAGGAAGTCAGGCTCTGGAGTACCTAAGAAGACCACCAAGGATTGATAAGCTTTAGAAGCATGAAGTGATGTCAAATCCTTCTATGACCATCGTTAAACTAAAAAACAAGTACCCTATGCTCCTCCAGAACGTCACAACTAGGACAATTTGTCACCGCCTGCAGGAGTACTTGGGTCTACCAATTCGCCATGCTGCAAAGAAGCCCTTGCAGCAATGAAGCAGAAAAGGGTTGCCTTTTGTAAGAAATCTCAAGATTGGACATCTGAAAAGTGGCAAAAACTGATGTTTAGTGATAAAAGCAATTTCAGGTTGGTCAGGGGAGGCTCAAAGATTGTGCATCATCCGAGTACCGTATCACGGTATAACCAAAAATATACAATTGAGATCGGTAAACACCCTGACAGTGTGATGGTGTGAGGAACATTCACTGGAAGCATGGACAGGACAGGTTTGTACTTCCTTCCCAAGAATGTAAGCAAGCAATTAAATTAATATTTTGGAAGAACATTTGCTTAATTTTTGAGTCATTCATCAGTGTGATTACTTTACCAAGTTTACCAAGTCTGTAACCAAGTTGTATATTAGCTTGGAAACCTACCTAACTACTTTCTTACCTCTTCATAAAACTACTTTCCTGCTTCCGCAAGTTCTGAGCTGCGTTTACCAGAGCATGACTATTATGTAGACTGAAAATACATTTATGGTGCTTTCTCACCTTCTCTCTTCAGGTGTCAATAAACTAGGTCGAGACCGTTCTTCCTCGGAAACTTCCAGAGAAACTTCTAAAGAGCAAAAATATTCTACTTCAATGTCATAGTTGCTAGAATGTATATCCTAATTTTAACAATTAGTTGAGTGACTTCTGACAACTGTGACTGGACAATAATTTCCTAGTGCAGGTTTTAAACTTGAGCCTTCCAAACATTAATTTCTGGTCGAGGGAAGACAATGGTATAGCCCACCTGAGGACAACATGATGCTGACACCAGATTCTGTGGCTGCACGCACCTCCTGTGAGTAAAAAACAGAAAATTCCTTATTGTGTTTCTGGTTTTTCACTCAGTATATCTACCATTTTCTTCATATACAGTTGAAACCAGAAGTGTACATATACTATATAAAAAGACACATTTGCATGCTTTTCTCACTATCTGACATGAAATCGGAATAAACCTTACCCTTTTTAGGTCAATTAGGAACCAAAATTATTTATATTTTGCCAAATTCCAGAATAGGGAGAGAGAGAGAGAATTTTTTAAGGCAATTTTATAACTTTCTGTAAAGTCAAAACTTTAAATACATTTCATAAGTATTTGGTAGCATTGCCCTTAAACTATGACTTCCACAAGCTTCTCACAATAGTTGGTAGGATTTCTGGCCCATTCCTCCTGACAGAACTGGTGTAACTGAGCCACATTTGTAGGTCGCCTTGTTCGCACCTGCCTATTCAGCTTTGTCCATAAATTTTCAATAGGATTGAAATCAGGGCACTGTGATGGCCACTCCAAAACATTGACTTGTTTATCCTTAAAGGGGTTGTCTCACTACATTGATTCATCATACCTCAGTCTTGTTTTCTTGGTTTCACTTTGAATTCAGGGGCGTGTTTACTGGCTTCTACTTAGCTGCAGTAGAAGCCAGGTCTGTAGCTCTGGCAACCAGTGCTGGCAGCTATCAGGAGAGATCAAACAGGTCTGTAGCTATAACGAGCTTAGGAGCTGATGCAGCCTATACAAGAGGGGATATCTCAGAATAGGTAGAACACTGTTAATGGACATATATTGCAAATTGACTTGTTTTTGCAAGATCTTTAACATAAAAAGCAATCCTTATAGTGAGACAACCCCTTTAAGCCACTTTGTAACCAGTTTGGCAGCTTCAGGTCATTGTCCATTTGGAAGACCTATTTCTGCCCAAGCTTTAACTTCCTGGTTGATGTCTTGAGATGTTGCTTCAGTATCGCCACATAATCTTCTTTCCTCATGATGCCATTTTATGAAGTGCCCCAGTCCCTCATGCAGCTAAACAAGCCCACAACAAGATGCTACCACCCCCATCTTTCCCAGTTGGGATGGTGTTCTTAGTCTTCCAAGCTTTTTCCTCCAAACGTAACGATGGTCATTATGGACAAACAGTTCAATTTTAGTTTCATCAGACCACAGGATGTCTCCATTAATGTAGGTCTTTGTTCCTGTGTACATCTGCAAACATTAATCTGGCTTTTATATGTTTCTTTTGGAGTAATGGCTTCTTCCTGGCAGAGTGGCCTTTCAGCCCATATTGCTACAGTACTCGTTTCACTGTGGATTAGGACACAATCTTTGTTCTTGGCTTTATTTGCACATGTGGGACCAAAGCACGTTCATCTCTGAGACACAGAATCTGTCTTTTTCCTGAGTGGTATGATGGCTGGACATTCCCATATTGTTTGTACTTGCATATAATTGTTTGTATAGATAAATGAGGCACCTTCAGGTACATTGCCTTGCGAAAGTATTCAGCCCCCTTGAACTTTTCAACCTTTTAGCACGTTTCAGGCTTCATACATAAAGATATAAAATTGTAATTTTTTTTGTGAAGAATCAACAACAAGTGGGAAACAATTGTGAAGTGGAACGAAATTTATTGGATATTTTAAACTTTTGTGAAAAAGAAACAAAACTGAAAAGTGGGGCGTGCAATATTATTCGGCCCCTTTACTTTCAGTGCAGCAAACTCACTCCAGAAGTTCAGTGAGGATCTCTGAATGATCCAATGTTGTCCTAGATGACTGATGAGAAAAATAATCCACCTGTGTGTAATCAAGTCTCCGTATAAATGCACCTGCTCTGTGATAGTCTCAGGGTTCTGTTTAAAGCGCAGAGAGCTTCAACCAGGCATTATGGGTCAAGAGGAAACCCGGATAAGGCACCGTGGCATGACATGCAATATCCATATAGCGGTTAAAGGATTAAAGTGCAGAGAGCATCATGAAGACCAAGGAACACACCAGGCAGACACACCAAACATGTGGAAGAAGGTGCTCTGGTCAGATGAAACCAAAATTGACCTTTTTGGCCACAATGCAAAACGATATGTTTGGCGTAAAAGCAACACAGCTCATCCCCCTGAACACACCATCCCCACTGTCACACATGGTGGTGGCCGCATCGTGGTTTGGGCCTGCTTTTCTTCAGCAGGGACAGTGAAGATGGTTAAAATTGATGGGAAGATGGATGGAGCCAAATACAGGACCATTCTGGAAAAAAAACCTGTCTGCAAAAGACCTGAGACTGGGACAGAGATTTATCTTCCAACAAGACAATGATCCCAAACATAAAGCAAAATCTACAATAGAATGGTTCACAAATAAACCAATATCCAGGTGCTAGAATGAAACTCCAAAATAAATTATTCCTTAAAATATAACCTTTAATTCACAGTCCTAAAAACTTTCTAACAATCAGTCTTAAACCTAATTAAACTAAGTTAGATAGAGGACAACATCCGAAAATCCCTACTTAATCCCTTCTCTTATACTGGACTAGTAGGTGTCCCTCCCTTAACGGAGACCCCGCCCCAAAAAGGGCGACCCCGCAGTACTCCTCAGCTCTTCCCTATCACTGACCCTGTATAAATGTATATAGTCTCATAAACAGGCCAGAGCAAAATGATCAAAGTATTATAGCAACACTACAATAGAATACACAAATATTATCCCCAGAATAGATATAATTCTCCTCAGACGTGTTTCGTCCCGCTCTCAGGGACTCTTCAATGGGGTAAAATATGGGATATATAAAATGTTCAAAATTACACAATATACCTTACTAAACATACGTGAAAAAAGTACATAGTACCTTAAGGTTGATGTGTCTCAAACGGCTGGTGATGCCTATACTTAAGAGCTGGTTTAGCTTCTCAGGGGCTAGTTTGCCTCCCTCGGATGGGACTACTTCAGCCTTGGTATGGCCAAGTCAAAGTCCAGACCTGAATCCAATCGAGAATCTGTGGAAAGAGCTGAAAACTGCTGTTCACAAACGCTCTCCATCCAACCTCACTGAGTTCCAGCTGCTCACAAACGCTCTCCATCCAACCTCACTGAGCTCCAGCTGTTCACAAACGCTCTCCATCCAACCTCACTGAGCTCCAGCTGTTCACAAACGCTCTCCATCCAACCTCACTGAGCTCCAGCTGTTCACAAACGCTTTCCATCCACCCTCACTGAGGTCCAGCTGCTCACAAACGCTCTCCATCCAACCTCACTGAGCTCCAGCTGCTCACAAACGCTCTCCATCCAACTCACTGAGCTCCAGCTGTGCGCCAAGGAAGAATGGGCAAGAATTTCAGTCTCTCGATGTGTAAAACTGATAGAGATACACCACAAGCGACTTGCAGCTGTAATCGCAGCAAAAGGTGGCGCTACAAAGTATTAACTTAAGGGAGCCAAATCATTTTGCACGTCCCACTTTTCAGTTTTTTATTTTTTACAAAAGTTTAAAATATCCAATAAATTTCCTTCCACTTCACAATTGTGTCCCACATGTAAATTTTACATCTTTATGTTTGAAGCCTGAAATGTGGCAAAAGGCTGAAGTTCAAGGGGGCCAAATACTTTCGCAAGGCACTGTATCTGGAAATTGCACCCAAGGTTGATTCAGACTTGTGCAAGTCCACAATTTTCTTCCTGATATCTTGGATGTTTTCTTTAGACTTTCCCATGATGTTACACACAGAAGCATTGTATTTCTGGCGTGCATTAAAATACATTTACAGACGTGTCTCTAATTACCTCAGATGTTGCCAATAATCAGAAGCTTTCAAAGACATGACAACATTAAATGGGCTGTCCCAAATTTTTTAAATGCATAGTAATCCTAGTGTATGAAAAAAAAAAAAGTAATAAAAATGCCTTAAACATTTTCTCTCTCATTATTCTGGCATTTGGCAAATATAAATAATTTTGGTAATCCTATTTGACCTAAAACGGGTAAGGTTTATTCTGATTTCATGTTGGACAGTGAGAATACATACTAACAGTATATTGTCACAAGATGAGGATATAATGTTTGACAAAAAAACCAAAGTAGTAGAAGTAATATAGTGGATAGATCTCATAAGTACCGAAATTTGTCTAGTATGCAGTAGATCCATGAAAAGACCTATAGAGCTAGAAGTTCTGACTCTCTGTCAATAAAATTACAAATAATCCAGGAATATAGAGAATGAATCCACAGAAGTTCATGGTTTAACTGACTAGATACCGTATTTCCAATAGGTGACAGTCCATGTATACAGGAGTGGGACCGATTCAATTGATCTCCCAGTGCAAGATCACAAATAAGCAGTATGTGACCATCGTAATATTAAATCTTATTATATCTTAATAGAGTTTGCAAAAATCCAAGAGCCTTTTACAGACTGGATTTTCTGTGACTGAGGTTTCAGCAACAAATCTGCCATTAAACATATCTCTATTCTCTTTTCCATAGGGGAATGGATGTTTATTTCTCACCTCCAGTTCACTGACAAATTCTTCTCCTCTTTCCCGGATATACTGCACGGGCTCCAAAATTGCACATCTAGACCATAGTTCACAAAGTTCTGGGGCCATGAATTGCTCTAGTGCAAAGGGAAGACATTATAAGAAGTGTTAAAGGGAATGTGTCATTAAAAATTGACTTTTGTTTAACTCATGCTTTTATGCTAAACTATTTGTTTACACATTTTGGTTGTGTTTTTTTTTAATTTACTATATCATATATCAATATTTAAAAAATCTATAAATCCTGCAGCTTTCACTTTGGCCACTAGGTCTAATGCAAGTTTGACACTTCCCGTTCTATAAAGAAAACTTTCAGAAGCCTCTACATTATCAGCACAGGCAGGATTACACTGAAAGGTGACACCAATGTGTATAGATAACACAGGATCCACCATTCACAATAAGAAATAGTCACAGCTCCCCCTCTCCACATCCATGTACACTAACTTATAAAAGTCAAAGTGCCTGCTCCTGTTCACTGGATCCTAGGTGCATGTAGTTGCTGTAAATGCCGTTAAAAGCAGCTCAGGTAAGATGGCTGCCCCCATAATCGTATACAGACAACAGAATTGAGAAATCTATCATCAGAAATTAAAAAATGGCTGAGAAGAAAGGAATATGTATCAGTATATCGTTTTACTAAGTAAAAAAAAAAGTAGAAAGATTCCTTTTAAATGGTAGCAAAACATAACTGGATTATATGGAGGGCAAAGCACCAATTGCCCACATGTCTCAACCATTTTGAGGCCTTCACCTCTCAGTGCCCTCTAGTGCTTCCCACTCCTAGCAGAAAAATAAGTCTGAAAAGTCTAAGGGCTTGTTCACATGGAGTTTTCACTCCGTGTTACAAGCGCTTTTTAGATCCGTCTCGGGGACCAACAGGATGGACCCAGAGACGGATCTAAACAATTAGCAGTGAGATTATCACTGCGGGCTATGAGGAAGACGCAGCGGCGTTCACATGAGAGATCACCACTGCGTGTTCCCCTCCTGCCTGTCGGCTCCGTCTTTGAGAGAATTGCATGTCAGTTCTTTCAAAGACTGACCCGGGCTGCGCTATGGAAACACGCAGTGGTGATCTCTCATGTGAACACCACTGCGTCTTCCTCATTGCCCGCAGTGATAATCTCACTGCTAATTGTTTAGATCCGTCTCTGGGTCCATCCTGTTGGTCCCCGAGACGGATCTAAAAAGCGCTTGTAACACAGAGTGAAAAATCCGTGTGAACAAGCCCTTAATGGTTTGTTTATACATGCATAGTTTTTGTATGAAAATATGTTCCTGCCCTTAAAAAAAATTTAAAACAAAGACGTTCAAATATACTGTTTACGTACCTCCAGACATGAAAAAAAGTTGTTATTTGTGGCAGAAGACTCATATTTACTAACTTATCAACTGGATGACTACAAAAAAAAGCTAGTGGCTGAACATGCATGTTTATTGCTCTAGAGATGTGGATATAAGACTACCTTAGCTTCTCTCTTGATAGGACAAAGGATTGAAAATGTTAAAGGGGTTATTTGGGAGTTTAAAGATTTTATAGAACACTGTAAGCAGCATTTATATTGAAAAGTAAAGATATTCCACTTTCATGGTTTTATTTTCTTTTGCCTCCTTATTCATCTATCATAAGATCCACTTTTTGCAGTGAAACTTCCTGCTCCTGGGAGTGCCAATAATTCTCCAGCATCTCTGTCCTACAAGTCCCAGACTGCACTGCAATCTAGAACTTCCCTGCAATCTAGGACTTCCCTCCACAGTTATTACTGATAGGGTCTATGTGCTGACATTGGTGTGTAGTCCCCCTAGCTATGTACTTGCTGTCATGATAATGATAATAGTTAGGACTCATGAGTCACTATGTAAAGTGTACAGAGTAATTTGATAGCAGTATACAACCCCCTCCTCCAGCTCTGAACTGCTGTCCTCTGTTCCTGTTACTAAGTTCTGCCGACAGGATTCAAAGATAAACAATCTCCTGTAATTACAGTAATGTAACTACTTCTATTCACTTGCAAACTGGCAAGACTGAGGCCATGTAATCAATGAACATCAGGTGGTTAGCAGCGGGGGAGGGGAGGACAAAGCTCTTTTCCAGGTTTTGCACAGCACGACAGGTAGATCATTTTTAATAACTATGAATTACAAAGTTTCATATAATACAGTTGTGAGCCCGGTAGCAAAAACAAAAAGATAGTCCTGGAGAACCCCTTTAATGTCAACTATGCCGAGTACATTGTTGTCCTCAACAGCAGACATTACAGGACAGTTGAGTTTGTGTCATAAATTTTAGATTGTTGGCATATCCTGATGAGTTTAATGGCATATGTGCTCAATTATCTACTGCATGACTTAGAATTGGCACCCTCTAAAGTTTTTGCCAAGGGACCACCACCGACTTTGATTCGGCTATGACCAAAATAGGAGTTTGCAATAAAATAGATTTATTGATACCATGCAGAAGGAAAAAACAGATTCCATCGATAGTACTCACGGTAGGTTGGAAACTCAAACAATGTAGAAGGGGTTTGAGGTTTCATCTGAGGAATTGTCACAGGGACCTGGATAATTAAAAAAATAGTTATGAAGTGTGGATTTTTATTTTATGAAGTGGTTTTTATTTTTTCACCATTTGTGTGTATATTTTTCAAGTCTCAGTTTATAGCAAACTAAACAAAAAAAAACAAAACCTTTACTTATAAGAATTCCTAAAAATCTTATGCCTGCAATGATTTATGCTTGTGGCAGATGTGGTGCATAGATTTATTCTGTGGAGAGTTAATTCTGAGCTATTGTGACTTTTTGTTTTCTTATTACCCTATTTCTAAAACATTTCCCAATTATGAGTCTATGAAACATACATACCACAGGCTGTGTATAAATTAGAGGGTCACTGGTCTGCTCCTTCATGACTTTGCTTTCAATCTGGGTATCTTTGTCAATTATTAGACCTGTCTTCCGCCCAAAACGTCGTTTGGCTGGTGGTTCAGCTTCAGGGGACACCTCTGGTAGCGTCAGCTGTCCAGAACAGAACACATTGTGATGTAAGTCTTTATGTATTTAGTGATGGCTTGTTGCAATGCCATGCGTTTGCTAGCTTAACAGTAGAGTTCTGACCACAGTGACACCCAAGAACAAAGCAGCCAAGTGGTTTTTTTTATATGGCACCTCTTCTGTCAGGTGTACTTTCAGCCCAAAAACTGTCGCAGCCCTGTTCTCTAGATGTATAACCAGACGCACTCCAAAATTAGGCACATTATGAGGCACCTGCTCCACTTTCTAATGCTTCCAAAATGTGGGGGCATTCTGGGGGCGTCGCACCACAACCATATGATTCTACACATTTATAACTGTAGGACAGCAAAACTGGGCGCATTACTGCTGGAACAACCAGACCAAGTTAAAAGTGGTCTATCTGAGCCTCAGTTGAAGTTTTGGAGCTAGAAAGTGCTATATCTATGACCTGCAGTAGAACAGGCTCATAAATTCAAACGCATTCTACACTACAATAAAATTGATGTTGGGGTGACAAAATTCATACAGCTTTGCAGGCTTTCATTTCAGCAATTGGTGTAGGCCCTAGTAGTTGTAACCCCACTGATTGTAATTATGTGATTATTCATTTATGTGCAAAATAATAGCAATCTAACGCCAGTAATAGATTCATGAGTAGGTGAAGCCGAGTAATAAGCAGCCAACAGAATCAACAGTCATAACATGCAGGCTGCTAACTCAGTGTAACTGACTCATTTAATAAAGGGGGGAAGGGTGGGTTCAAATAAATAACAGTGTGGACTTCAATTAGTGAGGTCATTCATTCTGTGAAGAAACAGGTGTAACACAAGCAGATGTTGTACCTGCTTGTTTTAGCCCATTCTCAGTGAGTACAATGGGTCGTTCCAAACATTGCACCAAAGGAGAAAGAACTTTGGCAAAGAAGTTGATTAGAGAGGGCAAAACCTATCAAGAAGTGCAGAAAATAAATGGCTGCTCCGCTAAAAAGATCACCAATGCTTTAAAATAACATCAAAACCAGAAGCACATGGTAGGAAAAGGAATACTAAAATCCATCTAGATCATAGAATAAGAAGAATAGGAAGGAAGCTTCCAATGCTGAACTCCAGGGAGATCAAGGAAGAGCTTTAGTTATCTGTGAGTACTGAACAATCAGAAGGCGCCTACGTGAAGACAAACTATTTGCTAGAATCTCTCATAAAAGACAATTGCTGAAAAACCTCATGAAAAGGTTACAGTTTGCCAAAAAGCACAATGACTAAAGCGAAGTGGTGCAACATTCTATGGACAGAGGAGAGCAAGATTGTTCTTATTGGGTCTAAAGGTCAAAGAGAGTTTGTCAGACAACCCATAAACACTGAATTCAAGCCACCGTATACTGTGAAGACTGTAAGACATGGTGTTGCACACATAATGGTTTGGGGATGTTTCTCATACTCTGGAGTTGAACCATTTATCGCATACCAGACACAATGGACCAGTTTAACCCCTTACTGACACTAGGCATAAATTTACGTCCCAGTGCCGGGAAGGATGCTACCACACAGTGCGTTTTTGATGTGTTTTTTGTGCAGCAATGTACAGCATTAATTGCTGTGTCTTCCTGCACAAACAAACACGTCAAAAACGCACCGTGTGAAAGCACTCTAAAGGCTATGTTCACACGGCTTATTTCGGGGCGTATTTACGTCTGTAAATACGTCCTGAAATACGATTCAAATCATGAACAATTAGATTAGCATTGATCCCAATGTAAAATACGCCTCATCGTTCACACGAGGCGTATATTTGTGACGTATTTACGGGTGTAAATACGTCCATAAATTCGATTGTAAAATTAAGTCCCCTGTCACTTATTGAGGCGTATTTTGCAAGTAAATCCCTATAGTAAACAATGTGGAATGTATTTACGACGCGAAATACGTGCCACACTTTGCGACACGTATTTGAAACGTATTTCGGGACGTATTTGCGGACGTAAATACGTCCCGAAATAAGCCGTGTGAACATAGCCTAAGGGGTTTGTAGTGGGATCACAGCTAACACCTGCCGCCTCCATCCTGTGCTGTTTAACCCCTTAGACACTGCGACCATCACGGGATGGCATCTAAACGAATAAGAAACTGTTCTGTGCATCGTTACTCCAATCGGGGCCCCTGCCCTGCAGGGCCAAGACAGCTTAACGTGGCAGCTGAAAGCCTGGTGAAGGCTTCCATCACCATGTTTTTCGTTTCACTATTTCCTGCCCCATTCAGAAATTTGTAAATCTTTGTACACCCTAATGTATTGTCTATACCATGCAAAAGGCTGTACAAATGATTGCGACCTCTAGTGGTCAAGCACCCTAGGGGGACTTAATGTTAAAGTAAAAATAAAAATAAAATTTAAAAGTATAAAAAATATAAAAAGTTCAAATCACTCCTTTTTACCATTTTACAAATAAAAAAAAATAACTAAAAAAGTTACACATATTTTTTATGGCTGCGTTCAAAAAAGTCCAATCTATTAAAATATAACATTATCCCAAACGCTAAACACCGTAGCAGAAAAAAAATTCCAAACACAAAAATTGGTGTTTTTTGGTCTCCTAAAAATTGGAATAAAAGTGATCACAAAAGTTGAATCTATCCTAAAATAGTACCAATAAAAAGTACATTTCAGGCCGCAAATAATGCACCCTCACTCAGGTCTAGAAGTGGAAGTACAAAAAAGTTATTGGTTCATAGATTATGGCGCTGCAGCGCAAATTTCAAAAATAGAAAATTTTTTTTTTTTTCACAGTACTATACCATAACACAAACCCTACATATTTAGGAGGACATGTATGAAAACTGACTTTCCTTGTTGCCCATAGCAACCAATAAGAGTGCACCTTTCATTTTTTCAAAGCACTATATGAAATGAGAGGGGTGCTCTGATAGTTTTAGACCTAGATAGTTTTCATACATGAGGCCCTGAAATGTATCAACCTGCAGAATATAGAGAACATATCAATTATAACAAATAGGTAACGCTGTAACCCCCTCCACCCCCCCAAAAAAAAATGCAAATATGTTGAAGGTATTTTTTTTCAAATTTTGACACACTTTTTTTTTGGGGGGGGGGGCAGTTTCCCAGTATATTCTATAGAATAGGGAATGACAACATTAGCAAGTACATCTTGTCCCGCAAAATAAAAGCCCTAATATGTCTATGCAGATGGAAAAATAAAAACGTTATGGCTCTTGAAAGGCGAAGAGGAAAAATGAACGTGACAACCAACAAAAAAACACTTTGGGCGACATGTATGAACGGGCTTTTCGCCTGTTTTTTGGAGTAACCTGCGCCTCCCGGCCCGAATCCCCCTGTCGGGCGCAGGGATGCAGTGTTAGGCGCAGCGTTTGCCACTTTCAGCTGCGCCCCGCATGAAGGGGCGGGCAATGGGCGCGGTGTGGGCGCGCTGTAGGCGTTCCGGGGCGGGACGCAGCGCGCTCGAAAACTCCGAGGCATGTACGATCGCGAGTCGGCAAAGTGCGGCGCATTGCAGCGCTCGCCAGCTCCGATAGTCAGACCTGGTTTATTTTGGTCTAAATGCTCCGGCGGAGGCGAAGTGAAGCAAGAACGGAACATGCGAGGAAACATAAGAAGATCGCAAGAGAAATCTCGGCGCTCCGCTCCGTTCAGCATGGAGTATGATTCCAAAAAATCGCCTTTATAAAGGCGGAAAACATTATCAGAAACAGAGCTCAAACCTCAAAAATAAAAAATAATTAAAAAAAAATAACTTTCCAAAAATCTAGAACGGCGCAATATCAAGAATTAGCTCACGCTCTGATTGGCTAAGCTGGACGAGCCCCCGCTGCTTCAACCAATCAGCTCTTTTCTGCCTTTTTACTGTATTTTGAACTGTCCCGCCTTTGAATATGATTGGTCAATATTTCTCCATAGGTTAGAATGGGTCCCTGTCGCTCCTATTCTGAGTGGTCAAATCTCCCCCATAGGTTAGAATGGGCCACTGTCGCTCCTATTCTGATTGGCTGGTTTATGCCGACCAATCAGAAGAGCTTAACCAATTTGAATTACTGTATTTCCTGGCAATTCTCTATATTGCAATTCCTTATGTAGCGCCGGTCTTGGCGACAAACGCGTTGTTAGGGATTTAACTGATTTATTTTTAGAGAAGGTTTCAGCGCTTTATCTGATAATGATTTACACTTAATAAAAAGGATTTTTTTTATTCATACTCCATGCCGCACGGCGCTGAGCACCGAGATTGCATTGCGCCTATCTCTCCATAGACTACAATGGGAGAAGTAGTTCGTGCTCTGATTGGCCGGGATAGCCAAGCTCCCGCTAGCTCAGCCAATCAGCTCTTTTCTGGATTTTTACTGTATTTTGAACTGTCCCGCCTTTGATTTTGATTGGTCAAAACTTCTCCATAGGATATAATGGGTCTTTGTCGCTCCTATTCTGATTGGTCAATTCTCCTCCATAGGATATAATGGGTCTTTGTCGCTCCTATTCTGATTGGTCAAAACTTCTCCATAGGATATAATGGGGCTTTGGCGCTCCTATTCTGATTGGCTGGTTTATGCCGACCAATCAGAATAGCGTACCGAATTTGAATTACTGTATTTCCCGGCAATTCTCTATATCCCAATTCCTTATGTAGCGCCGGTCTCGGCGACAAACGCGTTGTTCGGGATAGAATTGATTTATGTTTATAGAAGGTTTCAGCTCTTTTTCAGAGAATATTTTACAACTAATAAAAATGATTTTTTTATTCATACTCCATGCCGCACGGCGCTGAGAGCCGAGATTTCATTGCGCCGATCTCTCCATAGACTACAATGGGAGAAGTAGCTCGCGCTCTGATTGGCTGGGATAGCCAAGCCCCCACTAGTTCAACCAATCAGCTCTTTTCTGCATTTTTACTGTATTTTGAACTGTCCCGCCTTTGATTTTGATTGGTTCAAACTTCTCCATAGGCTATAATGGGTCCCTGTCGCTCCTATTCTGATTGGCCAGGATTGCCAAGCCCCCGCTAGCTCAGCCAATCAGCTCTTTTCTGCATTTTTACTGTATTTTGAACTGTCCCGCCTTTGATTCTGATTGGTCAATAGTTCTCCATAGGTTTTAATGGTTTACTGTCGCTCCTATTCTGATTGGCCGGTTTCTGCCGACCAATGAGAATAGCTTTCAGAATTTGAATTACTGTATTTCCCGGCAATTTCCAATATCCTAATTCTTGAATTAGGATATTGGAAAGTGATTTTTCTAAGGCACAGCGCCGCACTGCGCCCATATCCCCGCACTGTGCCCCACACACTGGCGAGGCGCGCCGGACTTTTCCCCGCATGTATGAGTGCACTACCTCGGGCGGCGAATCATAGGCGCAGCAACGCACTGCGCCTAAGTCCCGCACTGCGCCTCAAACACTGGCGATGCGCGGCGGACTTTACATGGAATGTATGAGCGCGCCCCGGCGCCAACATAAATCAGACGCAGATTTCGCCAGCAAACCGGCGGAAAGGTGCGCCCCGACGTGGCAAGATTCATACATGTCGCCCTTAAGAGGTTAAATATATAAAATTACTGGAAGAGGTCATGTTGTCTTATGCTGAAGAAGACATGTCCTTGAAATGAGTGTTTCAACAAGACAATGATCCCAAACACACCGGCAAACGGGCAACATTCTGGTTCCACACCAACAAGATTAATGTTATGAATTGGCCAGGCCTCAAATGAACTGTGGAATGTACAGTAGTTCAGTCTGCTGGGGCTGGAAGACAAATTGTCAGGTGTCAAACGTTAGTTGTCTCCATGCCAAAAATATGGAAAGTAGTTTTCTGAAATAGAGGTTACACAACTAAATATTTGTTCAGTGATTCACAGAAAAGCTCAATCTGGGAACAAATTTCAGGTCATCCTGTAAATATTTGATTTGGATAATGAAGATGCACACACTTATTTTTTTTTTTTTTATAACTTGATATTTTAATTATTTTTTCATTTGGATGTGAATGTGCAGAACTCCCAGTGCCTTTGTGTGTATGGGAATAAATGCTATTATGAGGATTGAGCTTGTTTTCATTTGTTTGAAACAAACTGCTATTATTTTACACATAACTGTATTTTGTAAGTTGCCATTTGTGAGTTATGACATAGTATGCTATTAAGAGATACAGACATACTGTATATATACCCTAATGTTGGAAGGGGTGGGTTTTAGTACCGCTCCCTTCATTAGAACATGTATGTAGAGTATATGATGGTGATACCTTCAATACAAGTTGAGTCAGGCCATACTCTGGACAAAACATCACTTCTACTTTTTTTTTTTTTAGATAATTTAAGGCAGAGCAGTGGCTTCCTATTTATTATACTGCAGCTGGTTAATGAGTCGCATGGGTAATTCACACGACCTCCTTCACTTTACATTCTGTGGACACAGAGACCAATGCAACATAACCCATACTTGGGTTAAAACTATGCTGGAGCAAGAAACCATCAGTTTCCTGCCACATCATTTTGTATAGTAAAAGACTTTACGATCATGTGACGAGTGGAGGAAGCAACTGAAAAGCAGGGAGTTCAGAGTTACAGGAAGAGGTGGCTGATGTGAGCCAAGACCACTGGAAGTAGGTACTGTATAAGAAAACGGGGGGCATGGGAGACAGTCTGTGTAAGAAAGAAAGGAAGGGACATGGAGCAAGTCGGTGGGAGAAACAGGAGGACATGGAGACGGTCTATGTGAGAGAGGGACCTTGGGGAGCAGACTATGTATGAGAAAGAGTGGAGCATGGGGTAGCAGCATACATGCCAACTCTCCCGCTTTTGGCGGGGGGGTCCCGCTAATGGGGGTACCCCCCCCCCCCCACCCACCCGGCCGGGTTGGCATACCTCCCGTCGCCAGCAGGCAGCGGGGGTTCTTTAAATGACCGCGGCGACAGAGTAGCGCTAGTGCGCTACTCTGGCGCCGCCGGGCCGTTCCCACAGGCGGGTGAAGCGGCCGCAGCGGCTGCTCACCCGCCCGGCGAGTTTCACTGACTTGTGTGGCTGCAGCCGCACAGTCAGTCAGGGAGAAGGCAGGAGGGATCGTTCCCCTCCTCCCTTCTCCCCCTGTATGCACAGTGCCAGTGTGCGCTGTACATACACCTCAGTGTCGCAGGGGGCGTGACGCGCGGCTGCACTCACTCCCCCTGCGACGCTGAGACTACTCAGTCGGTCGGGAGATGTCCGGAGCTGCAGGAGCCTGGTGAGGTAAGTGGCTTTTATTATTTTATTTTTATTAGTTATAGGGGGACTCTACCTGGCTACATGGGGGCATCTAACTGGCAACAGAGGGGGCACTACCTGGCTACAATGGGGGGGTCTACCTGGCTACACGGGGGGGGGGGGGTCTACCTGGCAACAGAGGGGGCACTACCTGGCTACAATGGGGGGTCTACCTGGCAACAGAGGGGGCACTACCTGGCTACAATGGGGGGGGTCTACCTGGCAACAGAGGGGGCACTACCTGGCTAACAAAGGGGGCATCTACCTGGCTAACAATGGGGGCATCTACCTGGCAACAGAGGGGGCACTACCTGGCTAACAAAGGGGGCATCTACCTGGCAACAGAGGGGGCACTACCTGCAAACAAAGGGGGCATCTACCTGGCTAACAAAGGGGGCATCTACCTGGCTAACAAAGGGGGGCATCTACCTGGCTACACACTTGGCTCTACCTGGCTACAGAGGGGGCATCTACCTGGCTACAAGGGGGCATCTACTTGGCTACAAGGGGGCATCTACCTGCCTGTAAGGGGCACTACCTGGTTATGGGGGGCTACTACCTGGCTATAACGGCATCCACCTGGCTTTCTTCCAAAGCCGTTATGCAGTTAGGTGGAGTGGGTGTGGCTTTTTAGGGGCGTGGCACACCAACAAGATGGGCGGCAAATTTTTGCCGCGGCTTGCTGAGCGCGCCGCCCTCTACAATCTCCTGCTTTTTCAATTTCAAAAGTTGGCAACTATGGGTAGCAGACTGTGAGAGTATAGGGGGTCCATGGGAATCAATTGCACTGAAGGCACATGTGGAGTTGTGCAATGATGTGTGGTGTGAGAGTGCACTAGAGGTACATGAGATCTATGAGATAGTTGTTAGTGGTATGTGGGTGCTTTAAAAGGCATAGTTATGACAATTTCACTGTGGGCTATGTGTGAAGCACAAACAGGGTTTGTATGCTGTGTGGAGTACTACAGTGGTGTAGCTAAAAGGGTCACAGCACTCATGTTTGCAACCGGGCCCCTCATCCTATGCCCCTTTAGTTTGCAGTCACAAAGACCCAACTATACAGCAATCACAGCTGGTGCCTGCATAGGGCAGGGGCATCTATCCTGACTGTTTAACCTCCTAGATGCCACAGTCAATGGCAGCCACTGCATCTAGGCATCATTCTATCATCACTATCTCATTGCAATTAGAGCGCCGATGGCTGCATACCTTCCAACCATCCCATAATCCTTTTGGACAATCCCAGCTGTCCTGTGATCCCAGGGGGTCGAAGATACTTCTGTGGAAACAAGGTTGGCAATCTTGGCAAACGGTTTGGGATGTGCAAAAAAATAAAACCCATGGCTGTGCGGATGTGTCGATACATTTCATGTTTACTTTTCTTATATTTTTTTTCACAAGATGAAGTACTTTTTATGGGGGAAACAGGGATTTTCCATTTGCGATTTTTTTTTCAGACACCAAATAGAGGACCACCCAGCCAGCACTAAAACTCTTCCAAACATTGAACTAGAGAAACATTTAAAGTGCAATACCGCTATGTTTTATGCATGAAAAAATAATAATGGCTCTAGTTCACAGTTTGATCGAGTTGTATATGCCCACCCATTGCATCAAGGTAGCCTTATCAGGTGGGTCTCTAAATCTAATACCTGAGAAAGCTAACGTGACGCAGAAGGTGGACATATGTAACTTGATCAAACTGCGAACTAAATGCCTTTATTTTTTTAATGTATAAAGCATAGCAGTAATGTAAATGTTCCGCTAGTTCAGTGTTTGTGTAGGTTTTAGTGCCAGTTACTGTATGTGCTGCTGTATTTGGTGTTTGAGAATTTACTTTTTACAGTCACAACAGACTGCACTAAAGTCTGTATAAATTGCAAACAAATGTGTGGGATAATTAGGGTTTATTTATTTTTTTAAATACTTTAAAATACATTTTCGTATCTTTTTTTTATACTGCGATTGCTTGATCGCTTTTATAATACACAACAATTTACTGTGGCAGGGCCTCATAGGCTTCTGTACGTGTCAAGCATAGAGGCCATTACTTAGCTGTACATTACAGTTGGCTCCTGATGCAAATCTTGCGGGCAGAGCTTATGCGCCCACATTGCACCAGCATCTGCACTATGCAGGCTCCAGTTTCATCACTGCATCGCTGGCTCTTTTGTGACCTAGAAAATTTTGTTTACTTCGTAAGCCCCAAAGGGCTCAGTGTAAGTGGGCCACTAAAAACCCCTGTAGCTACCCCCTGCGAAGACGGCATTGGGGCCCACGGCGTGCAAAAGGGGACGGGGCCCAGCTTTCCTGATACAACTAGCATGATGATGTCACAACATCACACCACCTGCATTGGGCCTTGCCTGATGGAGCTCAGTGCTAGTTGGAGGACTGGGGAGAGGTAAGTTTTATAATTTTTTTTATTTAAACAAAAAAGGGGCCCAAATTCAAATGGGAGGCCCCTACCAAACCTAGGGTTTTGCCTCCTGGGCTGGACCCTTGGGCCTTTTTAAAAAATTAGGGGCCTTGTCTGTTTAAACCTTTAAGCTACCGGGGTTTTTAACTATCTGGTACCTTGATTTTTCCTTCCCTCCTCACCTGAAGTTTTGCATACCTGAGGCCTTGCCTGTGTACCTACCTTCCTAGGGCCTTGGCTACTTATCTACCGGGGGAAATTGTTTCCTAGTAGGGCACGTCTACCAAATTTGCACGGCTTAAATAGTACCTGGTGCCGGGGTTTACCTTCAAATTTGGTTTGCCCCCCAAAATTATTTGGGGCCCATGAAACCCTATCTGTTACACCCTTAAAGCCCTTTTGCCGGGAATACCAAATTTAATTTGGGACCTTTAAAATATACATTTCTTTTTTTTATAACTGTTTATTTTTGTTTTATTAAAGTTTTCATCATAAAAACCCAATTTTAAAATATCAAACATAAGGGTTTTGAGGTAAATAAAGCAGCAAAGACAAACAGCCCGGACTTTGGGGAATCCTTGGAAGTAAAAAAGAAATACCCAAAATGTACTGCTTTGTAAGTGGGGTTCTGCTTTTTTTTGGGGAGACAGGAAAAAACCCCGGGTTTGGAATCTAGGGGCGATTTTTAACTCACTCCCTCTGATCCACCTCGAATCGTAAGATATTTAAAAATAAGGGGGACATACAAAAAAAACCGGGAATTTAAAACACAAAGCCAAACCCAAGGACAGGGGGAGACAAAAGATAGGTACAGAAGGAGGGGGAGAATTGTTTTGAGGTTTTTGTGGGCTTAATGATTTTTTGTTTTGGGGGTCTTAGAAAGTGGTTTCCCGGGGAAAAAAAAAGCAAAGGGGGACCCAAGACCGTCCCTTTGGGTTTGAAAAAAGAATTTTGGGGGTAGGGGGCCGTCGAGGGGGGGAGCACCTTTTTCAGAGCCCTCTTTTTACCGGGGCCTCCGTAAAGGGTGGGTGGAGGTTATAAAATTGATACCAGGGTTTCCAGTTTTTATAAAAATTTTACAACCCTTGTTGTTTTAAGAGGGCCGTGAGGTTTTCCCAAATTTCTCGATATCTTTCACTGGTGATCAACTGATTTTTTAAAGGGGGGTTTTTGGGGCATTTCCAGTGCCTTGCTTTTTAAGACATTTGGCGGCTTTTTTTCATGTGTAGGAGCGCGGGGAAAGGGGGGGTTTTGTCAATGGAAAAAGATATTAATAGATAAATTTTTGGGGAAGTTGGGGAGTTTTGTTTCCCCTGGATGGCACGGGTTTTAAGCCCCTGAATGATTTAAAAAAGGGGTTTTATTCTGGGGCAACCCCAAAAATTTAAATGAGTGGGGTTTCCCTCGTGTCCCTTCACTTTCCCCAAGCAAAGGTCAGAGACTCGGGGTTTAAAAAGTTTTGTGGAGCAAAGGGGTTTTTTGGTTTACCATTTGCATCAACAGTTTTTTATTGGTTTTTCCTTGTAGGGGCCCCAGGAGGAAGCCCTGGTGGAAATTTTTGCAATGGTTTTTTTCCCAGGGTTTCGGGGGGAGGGGGGGGAATGGGGTTCCCTAGGTATTCTTCCCTTTTTTTTCATATATGGAATGGTTGGGCGTTTGGGGCCAAATCGGGGGGGACCCCAGCTTTTTGGTATATTGAGGAAATCGCCCGGCTGTGGGGGGGAATTTTGTCGGCTTTTTTCCCTCGAAGCTTGTGGGGCACGATACCGAAAGAGGTGGACATGATCTATGTAGAAAAGGGCTAATCTGTAAAAAAAGTGTAGTAAGTTTGGGGCGACAGCTTAGTTTTTTTCTTAAGGGCTTCAAAAAGGGGAAAATTTTTCTCGGGTCCCGTAATCTACAATGTCCCCCAGCCTGAATACCTTGGGCTGTTGAAAAAATGGCTTCACGTGGGGGCCATGGAGGCTGTACGGTTTTCAGTGGTTGGAAAAAAAACGATGGGTTTTGGTGAATATCGCGAACTAAAGGTTTTAATTTATTATGCAAAATTTTTTACCTTCCCAGTCAGGGGGAATTGGAAACCCTAGCCCAGGACGAGTTGGGGGGGATCGGGGGCAGCCAAGCTTTTTTGTTTTCCCTTTTCCCTTTTTGGCGTACGAAAAAAGGACGCCAAGTGGGATACGTCGTTGCTGGTGCCCAATAATACTTTTGGGATGTCAGGCACAGAGGACCCCCCCGAGTCTTGGGTGCTAATAGGCCGATTTAGGAAAACGGTGGGCTGCCTCCCGGGGCCCCAAAATAAATGCTTTAAGGCAGCTTGCAGGGGCTTTTTAAATCTTTGTGGGTATCGGGAATTTTTGGTTTGGGATCTCGAATAGGTTTTAAAACAGTTTTGGGAAAGCCATCTTTTTTAATTTCTGCCCATTTGCCTAAAAGGGAGATTGGGAGGGGCCCCTGCCAAAATTTCTTAGTAAAACGGTGTACTTCCAGGAAATTTTTCTGGGTGTTGCTTGAAAAAAAGTGCGGGTTTGTTGGTGTCAAGTTGATTCCCCCAAAAACCTCAGAGATCTCTGTTCAGTTGTAGCCGAAGTTCGATCCCGTACAAAATTCCAAAATGGTAGCCGGGGGTATTTTTAAAGGGAGGGGCCTCCCTTTTAGTTGGATTGACTTTATAGCCCCATAGGGAGCCCGAATTTGTTTAGGGGAAAATTGTTTGTTTGGGGAAAATTTTTGTGTTTCAAAATTTGTTAGAGTCAGAAGTATGTCGTCTGCATAGAGTGAAAAATTTTAAGTCCCCCGTCCCGGGGCTCGAATGCCCGTTTATGTCCGGATTATTGCGGGATGGCCGCCCCTAACGGTTCAATGCACAAGGACAAAGACTTTTGGGGGTAAGGGGCAAACCCTTTTCTGGGGCCCCTTTTTTAGTTTAATCAGGGGGGGTTCAGCATGAGGGGGCGAATGGTTGAGAGGGGTGGAGTATAAATGAGCTAAGGGGGTTGTTGGGGGGCCCGGGGAAAACCAAACTTTTTCAAGGCTTCAGACAAAGGAAATTTCCCAAAATTTAGGCGATCAAAAGCCTTTTCCGGTCCCGGTAAGTAAAAGGGCTTTTTTTTGTCTCCTATGCGCTATGTCAAACAGGGGAATCGCCCGTTTTTGTGTTATCAGGTCCCT
The DNA here is from genome assembly GCA_025379985.1 of Phyllomedusa bahiana. NCBI lineage: Eukaryota > Metazoa > Chordata > Amphibia > Anura > Hylidae > Phyllomedusa > Phyllomedusa bahiana. The sequence continues at coordinate 83,492 of JAODAL010015263.1, forward strand.
GTCTGCCAACAACAAAAAACCCCCTTGGTTTTTTGTTGTTTTAAAATTTGGCAGGAAAAAAAGATAAAGGTTGGCCAATTTTTTTGGCGAATATTTTCACATCAGCATTTAGAGGGGGATGGCCCATAATTTCGCAAAACCCAAAGGGGGGTTTTGTTGGGTTTTGGGGGGAATTTAAAGGGGTTTTGTAGGAGTGGGCGGGGGGGGGGAAGTGCCCCACCCTTAAAAAAGAGTTGAACGTTCCCCCATTAAAAGTCCCTTCCCAATTTGGGGGGGGAAAAGGGCTGATAGTAAAATACGTGTACCCGTTTCCCGGGCCCCCGGGGGTTTCCCTTTGGGGGTAGGGGTTTTTAGGGTTTCCCTGATTCCTTTAATTGGATCGGGGTTTTTTTGGGGATTAGGTCTGCCTCAAACTAGGGAGGGAAAGGGTTTAAAAGGGAAAACAGAAATTTTCCCGTTTAAAGGGTTTTGGATTGCTCGAAAAACAAGTTAGACAGTGAAACCCGGGGGGTTTTTTAGGTTTAGCTATTTTGAATTGAAAATCTTTAGAAAACCCTTGGGGGTCATAAAATTGTTTAAAATTTTTACATTTTTACTTAGCTGGGTCCCTTTACTATTTAAAATTTGCTGGGCTTGCCCTTAAAAGGCCCACCTACCTTTCCCGGCGAATTTACCCATCCCCATAATGGGGGATAGTAAAAATTTTTAGTGAATGGGGGTTTTTAAACCCAACAGCATTTAGTTTTCTAGTGTCTGGGCCCAATTTTAAAAAAAGGGGGTGGGGGTTATTGCTTAATTTTGGGGCCCCCCACCTCCCACCCAAAAAAACAGTTTACCCTTTTTTAAAGGGCCATATTTTGAATTTTTTGTTGCTCTAACCCTTTTTATAGGCCCGTCGACAAAAAGTGGTTAAGGTTCTTTTTCTTTTATAGGTTTCCCCCTTTGGGGGCAAAGTCAAACCCATCGGACTAAGTTTTACCCCGCCCTTAGATCCATTTCTTAAATTTAA
>JAODAL010015264.1:0-84499 GCA_025379985.1 Phyllomedusa bahiana
CTCCTCTGCGCACACTCACCTGTCTTGCTGCTGGTTCTCAGTTCGAGGGAGGGTGCGGAGCCTCGCGGGTCCCGCTAAGCCCCGCCCCTTCTCATAGTGCTCGGGGCTCCCTGCTCTCAAGCAGCTTCCTATGAAGCTATGAGAGTATTGCCAGCCGCGGCCGAGGATGGTGGCTTCAGGGGAGCGTCAGGAGACGCTACCCTAATGCCTCCTTTTACACATAAAACCTCAGGCAGCTCTTCAGCTGCGGGAGGTTGAACAACTGAAGTTACACTGAAGAGACTGTAACTGTGCTCGTGCATTAAGACACTATACACATGCGCGGGATTTCAATACAACGGCCAAACTAATTACAATAAAGGGGAGTGGTTTATGCAAATGAAACCAGATTTTGTTTGGACACTTCTCTGACGCAAAACGTAAGTTTGACTCTTTGCAGCTCATTTGCATATATTAAAAAGAAGTATAACAGCTTTATTTTAAGGATTTACTTTTATTCCTTTATGCAAATAGGGATGTTTTTACAAGCCTTTGTGGTATAGTCATTTATATTACATACAAAAAACCTGGTGACAGGTCCTCTTTAACTATTTTGAAAGGTGTTACCAGTGAGTATTCAATTACTGTGTTTAGAATCTGCAAGACTTCAAGCAGGATAATTAATTACTCACTTGTTATCCCTTTCTAAAGATAACTGAAAGAAGCTTGCTGGTAGAGAGAAAAAAAAAAAAGCAGTTTAATTGCTGGCAGTACTGCAAGTGAAAAACGCACCAAAAGCGCCACAAGCCACTCCATGTGAAAGCAACCTAAATCTAATAACTAAATTACCATTACCTACAGTTGTACTGAGTGATATCTCTGTGGGCTAGGCTACCATTTGAGTTATTTAAGTATAAACTTTTACACCTGTGCTGTGAGTTCAGTTGAATATATTTTTTTATATTTCTACATTGTTACTTTAAGGCAATTTTATTTCTTATTTTAATTCTCTACTTTTCTAATTCTAATTTGATAAAAAATAAAATAAAAAAATATTTGTCATAAAGTAACAATGTAGCCGTGGGAGTTTGAACTCACAACACAGATGTAAAAACTAATATTTAAATATCACACCAGATCATTTTACCCTCACAGTTATCACACAGATCATCTGTATAAACTGGATTTTTGCTCCCCGAGGCTTATTCAGTCTTATTCAAACACTAGCTTAAAGGATTTAATAGAATCTGGGTTCAGGATCTCCTGAAGGTTCAGCCAAATTACTATAGAACCAAAGAAAGATCTATTTGAGCAACACTAGTCTTGACCGATCACAAGGCTGTTTAAATAGAAGAAAAAAAGGTATATTGTACTATACAAATATCAATAGTATTACCAATATGATGTAATGTTAAAGGGGTTCTACAGGTGGTGAAAAATAATTTTCAGCTAATTTTATGTTAAAATAAAGAGTACTGTACTATGTTTGCTGTTAAAGGGGTTGTCCGGCAGAAATAAGTTATCTGAAATGTGGCCCGGCTGGTTAAATAGAAGCTAAAAACAAATGATACTTACCTACCTATCACCTACTACTGCTGCTCCGGAGTTCCATAGCGGTCTACTCCTCTTTGCTTCCAGGTTCTTGGTCCGACACCCAGGGGGGCTCACACTGTATTCATTTATAGGGGACAGAGGTAAGTATAATTTTTTTTTTAACCTGCCTGGCCCTATTTTAGATAAATTTATTTTTGCCGGACAACCGCTTTTACAACAAACAGGTTAATTTCATACCATATTTGAAGTACACGTTTAGTATTTGTTCACAAGGCAGAAATTCACACAGATTTTAGTACAAAACCATTCTGGTTTCTGCATCGAAATCCGGGGCAATTCCCATTACACGGGAGACGTCCTTTACATGTTATAAGTGACATGTCACATATTCTGCATGGATGTACTACATAGGAACTTCAGCAAAAACGATGCACCTCAAATAAATGGAGCTCCTCAAAATTCAAATCCTTTGAAAAATCTGCTATATAAACAACAATTATAGTATACACTGGGAAAATCATTCAACATATTCTGCTGAGGTGCCTAAAGACTTTAATGAAGAAGCATATGTTTATAGTTTTTAAATAGCAGTCTATGGCAGGCACATGCAAAAACTTTGCTCTGATTTATTGCTTTAATTATAGGATTATGTTCTCCCACATAGGTTTGACATTTAAGTTTTTGCTTTTGTTGATTTACTTCAACATACAAATTGTTGATGGGATTATGCAATTTACGGTATATATTGGTTTATATTAATATTAATAGCTATTTGCCGACTTTGAATGACACTGTTTTCATACAGCCCCTATATTCTTTTGGAATTAAAATTGATTACATTTCTGTAGTAATTTTATACAGGGTGTTAATAGGAATAATGTATTCATCCCTGGCAGAAAATCCATTAAATTATATGGATGTTTGTTTTACACACATATGGAATATCTAGCTTCAGCCACTTGAAAAATAGCAGCCTACTTAGGAAATTTCACAATGCTATGAATGGCTAAGGCATAAGTGATTTGCCTTCCACTTAGCCCTCAGTATGAGATACCCTTACAGTTTAATGCATACAAAGGGCTAATGGACACATTTTACGATCTGTTTTATGCGTACAACATCCTGACCCCTTGGGTTTCTAATGATCTGACTTTAGAACCCTGTTGCACAAAGTGTTATGGTTGTGATACAGACCATTAAATACACCCAACTGGCCCATAAATGCTCTCAGAATACCTACTTTCATGCAGGGTTTGCATAAGCCCCATCAAGTTTGCAAACAGGTTACCAAGAACCTCTTTGAACAATCAGGAAAGTTATGGCAATTATGCCATAGATAAGTATTGGAAATTTAGTTTAAACCACTTAAAACGTAAAAAAAAACCACAAAAAACTTTAATCTAATTAAGTATGTGAATGTTTGATATCACTGTATTAGACTTTACATTGTGGGCCATAAATTATGTTTACACGTAAATCTTTTATCCGTACATTTTTGGATTTTTTTTTGTAAAAATGAATGCAATTGACCAGAATATTTTTTGTTACTTTACCAGAAAATTGTAAAAAAAATCCATAAAAATGTGTATTTCCACCTTTTCAGCAGCCATCAGGTACTCATACACCAATCAGCTATAACATTAAACATCTGCCTAATATTGTGCAAGTCTCCCTACTGCTGCCAAAACAACTGTGACCACTGAACATGTCTGTTATTATCTAACTCCTACAATAACCAGAAAAAAGAACCGACCAGGTATCAAAATTTCCCCTTTCCCAAATCTTTGGTTAGGCTAAATGTACTGTCCCCATGTCTTTGGTGCTTCCAGCTAGCCTAATGGCTGATTCTCTGGATAACATCACTGGAGGCGGGGGGTCAGGCAACGGATAGAGAGATTGGAGACACAGTTGCACAGTGTAGTCAGGGCCGCCATCAGAAATTTTGGGGCCCCATACAGCTGGAGCGTCTGGACCCCCCCTTCCCCGACTGCCCGACAGAATCGCACCCATCCCCCGGCCTACAACTATCACCACCTCGGAAAAGGAAAAAAATTGTTTCTGGGGTCACAAGAAAAAATAATGCAATTTTGCCATAGTTTTTGGATTTAGTTCTTTACAAGGTACAGTCTATCTGTGCAACAAGTAGAACAAAACACAGCTCACCTCATATCCAATCCTTGTTGTAATGGGAGCGCGGCTCCGGGTGCAATCCCGTAGTAATATCGTGTCCAAACTTCACTAGGGTAAGCCAGCTCGCATGTAAGCAATAGTATGCAATCGGGAAACACTTAAAAAATATCTTCAAGCTTTATTCTTCCATTAAAAAGTTCCAAACATGGAAACAATCGTAGCAGACAAAGGATGCAGCAGTAAGAATGTAACACACCTAAAACAACAGCGATGCGTTTCGGGTCATATGACCCTTCATCCTGGCATACAAACAGGTGTAACTGCACAATATAAGTAGGACTGAAACCGGATATGACATAAAAGAAATGGAAGTAATCCGTTAACTGTTTCAATCCCAACCACATAACAAACAAAATAAAATCTATCTAAATACAATATAGAGTGTATAAAACATAAAGTGTACTAAGCATGACTCAATAGTAATATTGAATGTCCTGCCTGATATTGAGACCACCAGGGAAGCGTGTTTCCAAATTGAAAATCCACCATGCTTCCCTGGCTAGTAATTTTTTCTGAACATCTCCTCCACGTGGGGAGCGATTAATACGCTCAATACCCACAACTGTTAGAGAACTAAGATTTCCATGGTGTACCTCGGAAAAATGCCTCGATGTTGCAGACGTTCTGAAGCATTCTGATCTTAATGCATCCGAGAGGTGAAGACGTATGCGGGTCTTTAGCGGTCCCGTAGTATTACCCACATATTGAACATGGCAGTCCTCACATGTTATCAGGTAAATCACCATTTTGGTGTTACAATTTATAAAGTTTTTAATAGGAAAGGTTCTGCCATTAACACAAGAAGAGAAAGTAGGTGTTTTTTTCACATATGTGCAGACTGTGCATATGTTGTGACCGCATCTGAAAAAACCCTTGGGGCCACATGTATGAATCCCGCCGGGTCAAGGCGCCGTTTTCCGCCAGTTTTCCGGCGGAATCTGCGCCTGATTTATGTCGCGGCCGGGCGGCGCTCATACATATCATGTAAAGTCCGCCGCGCCTCGCCAGCGTATGAGGCGAAGTGCGGGGACATGGGCGCTGTGCGGCGCTGCGCCTATGCTTCGCCGTCCGAGGAACTGCACTCATACATGCGGGTAAAAGTCCGCCGCGCCTCGCCAGTGTGTGGGGTGCAGTGCGGGACTTAGGCGCCGTGCGGGACTGCGCCGAGAATCTGTTCCGATGCGAGACAGGCTGGAGCGGCGAGAAATCATTCCAGATGTCGGTGCGGAGTATGAAGCAAAAATCGCCTTTATAAAGGCGTTCTACATTTTTGGGTCTAAATCCTCCGGATGAGGCGAAGTGAAGCAGGATCGGAACATGCGAGAAGCGGATCGAAGATCACGACAGAAGTCTCGGCGCTCCGCTCCGTGCAGCAGGAGTATGATTCCCGAAAAAAATCGCCTTTATAAAGGCGGAAAACAGTGTCAGAAAGGAGCTGAATGTACAAAATACACTTCTTAAAAAATAAAATCACTTTCCCAAACTCTAGAACGGCACAATATCAAGAAATATGATATTGGGAAATTGCCGGGAAATACAGTAAATCAAATCCTGAAACCTATTCTCATTGGTCGGCATAAACCGGCCAATAAGAATAGGAGCGACAAAGTCCCATTCTAGCCTATGGAGAAGTTTAGACCAATCAGAATAGGAGCGACAAAGCCCCATTCTAGCCTATGGAGGGTTTGGACCAATCAGAATCCACGGCGGGACAGTTCAAAATACAGTAAAAAGGCTGCAAAGAGCTGATTGGTTGAAGCGGCGGGGGCTCGTCCAGCTCAGCCAATCAGAGCGCGAGCTACTTTCTCATAGAGTTCTATGGGGAAAAGAAATTCTGAGCGCGCTCTGTGATTGGGTAATTTCAAAGAGCCGCCGTAATTTGGACCAATGGGAGAGCGAGCGACGCTCCTATGGGTTTTGTAATGCAATCTGAAATCAAACTGTATATGGCCGAAATCACATTATAACACTACACAAGTTGTCACGATGTGTATATAAAAGGAATCCGCATATGTGGCTAACGAAAAAAAAATATTAATTCCCTAAAATCATGTTTATTTATTTTTTTTCGTTAGCCCAGGATCAATGGTATGGGTGCATCGAAAATAAAGAAAAAAACAATTTAGGAATTTTAAGGGAATATAAATAAATTTTTTTTAAAATCCCATAAGGCAGTTGCTCGAGCGTCGCTCTCTCCCATTGGTCCAAATTACGGCGGCTCTTTGAAATTAGCCAATCACAGAGCGCGCTCAGAATTTCTTTTCCCCATAGAACTCTATGAGAAAGTAGCTCGCGCTCTGATTGGCTAAGCTGGACGAACCCCCGCTGCTTCAACCAATCAGCTCTTTGCAGCCTTTTTACTGTATTTTGAACTGTCCCGCCTTTGAATATGATTGGTCCATTTTTCTCCATAGGCTAGAATGGGGCTTTGTCGCTCCTATTCTGATTGGTCAATTCTCCTCCATAGGATAGAATGGGACATTGTCGCTCCTATTCTGATTGGCTGGTTTATGCCGACCAATGAGAATAGCTTAAACAAATTTGAATTACTGTATTTCCCGGCAATTCTCTCTATGGCAATTCCCTATGTAGCGCCGGTCTCGGCGACAAACGCGTTGTTCGGGTTTTTAACTGCTTTATTTTTATACAATTGTTCTGCTCTTTATCTGATCATGTATTACACTTAATAAAAATATTTTTTTTATTAATACTTCATGCCGCACGGCCTGAGCGCCGAGAATTTCAGTGCGCCCATCTCTCCATAGACTATAATGGGAGAAGTAGCTCGCGCTCTGATTGGCTGGGATAGCCAAGCTCCCGCTAGCTCAGCCAATCAGCTCTTTTCTGTCTTTTTACTGTATTTTGAATTATCCCGCCGTGGATTCTGATTGGTCCAAACTCCTCCATAGGATAGAATGGGACTTTGTCGCTCCTATTCTGATTGGCTGGTTTATGCCGACCAATGAGAATAGGTTTCAGAATTTGAATTACTGTATTTCCCGGCAATTTCCAATATCATATTTCTTGATATTGTGCCATTCTAGAGTTTGGGAAAATGTTTGTTTTTTTTTTTTATTATGTGTATTTTGTACATTCAGCTCTTTTCTGACACTGTTTTCCGCCTTTATAAAGGCGATTTTTTCGGGAATCACACTCCTGCTGCACGGAGCGGAGCGCCGAGACTTCTGTCGCGATCTTTGATCCGCTTCCTCGCATGTTCCGATCCTGCTTCACTTCGCCTCGGCCGGAGGATTTAGACCAAAAAAAACCAGGTCTGCGTGTCGGAGCTGCCGAGCACCGCGATTTGGCGAGCCGCGATGGTACATGCCTCGGACTATACGAGCGCGCCGCGTCCCGCCCCGACCACCCTACACACCACGCCCCACCGCGCCCACTGCCCGCCCACTGCCCGCCCCTTCATGCGGGCCGCAGCCGAAAGTGCCGAACGCTGCGTCCGACAGCGGGATTCGGGCTGGGAGGCGCAGTGTACGCCAGAAAACTGCCGTAAAGCCCCTTCATACATGTCGCCCTTAGTGTCTAACCATGTAACTTTTTTTGTGGGGGTAGACATGAAAATGCTAGGTGATACCAAAGACCCTATAGTGGGTGCTTTCCGGGGAACAAACCTGGTATTAAATTTCAAGAGATCTTTGATGTATTTATTAACATAAAGTATTGGCAGATGTGTTTTTATGATGTTAACTATTTTGTGATATTGTTTGCTGTAATTAGTCACAAAGGTGACTTGATTTGTATTATTGTTACAGTTTCTGACTTTCTTCTGAAAAAGTTGAGACCTCGGGATTTTGGACACTTTATCTATCGCCTTCTTAAGTACCTTTTCAGAATATCCCCTACTAATTAAACCTTCACAAATTTGTTTTTGTTGAATCATAAACTCATGGGATGAAGTACAATTCCGTTTTATGCGAATTAGTTCCCCCATTGGTATATTGTTGGTAACATGTGAGGGATGGCAGGAGTCTGCTCTTAAAATAGAATTTCTTTGAGTGGATTTTTTATATGGTTTTACTTGAATGTATTCACCTTCTCTACCGATGACCGTGACATCTAGGTAATTCAAGGATGAGGTGTTTTGTTCATGTGTGAATTACAACTGCATGTCGTTATCATTTATATAGGTGATGAAATTGGCTATAGATAGACTATCTCCCACCCAAATAAAGATGAGATCGTCAATATAACGAGAATACCATTTAATATGTTTGCAGAATGGGTGATTGGTGTTAAATAAAAATCTTTCCTCCCAGGCTGCCATGTAGATGTTCGCCAAAGATGGCGAAAATCTGGCGCCCATGGAGGCTCCAGATAACTGCTGGAAAAAAAGATGATCAAACATAAAAAAATTGTGGGAAAGGAGATAGTCTACAGCCAAAATTAGAAAATTTTGTTTTTCCTTGGAAAAGCCACTGTAACACTTCAAAAAATTGGACAGAACAGGGAGGGCCGGCCGTGAGGAATGCTGGGGTATAACCCCACCACATCACAAGACAGCCAGGTCCCCCCTGTAGGCCACACCAATGATTCCAAAGTACACACCAACTGTTTGGTGTCTCTTAGGAATCCTGGCAGACTTGATACCAAATGTTGCAGTTGAACATCGACCCATCGTCCCAGCTGCTCATTTAAAGAGCCTATGCCGGAGACGATGGGCCGAAGGGCAGGTGGAAACCCACTTTTGTGAATTTTTGGAAAGGCATGTATTATGGGTGTATCTGGATTTTTTACATTCATTCTATCCGCCAAGTTACTAGTAATGACACCCCACGCTACACCCTGGTTCAAAACATGGAGTAGGTCTTGTCTGTATAATTCTGTGGGGTTGGACGTGAGATGTTTGTATTTAGTGGTGTCTTGTAATAATGTCAATATGACAATGCCCCCCCCCCTTGTCTGCTTGTCTCACAACTACCCTGTCATTCCGTTCTAACTGTATCAAAGCTCTACGTTCCTGATTACTCAAATTAGAAAACACTTTATTCTGCTCATTAGAGATTTCTTTATCATATAAGGAAATTAAATCCTCCTCAATTCTCTCTTGAAAAATGTCCATGGTAGACAATCTAGAGTGGACAGGATAAAAGTCCGTATTGGCAACTGTGAAATTTTCTTCTTCCTCATTATTATGATCAATGTCATTCCTATTGGACACACTCGATAGCTGACGTAATTGTGTAATAGCGATAAGTTCGTTAAATCCTGGGATAACATCCTCCGTATGAATTACATCTGTCTCCCTATGATGCTGCGAAGAAGTTCGCTCACAATCCTCTTCTCTTGGGCGAAAATGATTTTTTAGGGTGATAAGTCTCACAAACTTGTTCACATCCAGTAAGGTTTGGAATACTTCGAAATTGCATGTTGGAGAGTAACCAAGTCCTTTTGATAATACTGAAAACATATCTGTTGAGATAATAAAACCCGATAGGTTTATGACCGGTGACGGTAATATTTCCGAACTTTGCGGAGATCCCAGGGGCCCCGATTGAGATTTGGACCCCCGGTGTTTGCGTCCTGCCCTCCTCCGTTTTTTGACCCCCGATTACCTCGTGTTTGTGGAGGGCGCTGGTTAATATAATCTGCTATATCCCCTCTACTGTCTATTCTGGGTGTACTTTTTTTGTTGTTAACCCTATCTTGTACATTCATATTCACTGTACTTTCGTCAATTGGATGTTTCGACAGCTCTCCCGATGTGTCTGAGGCTGAGCGGTCAGTTGAATCTATTTCGGAGAAACTAACTCTCCTCCCTGAACCACCTCTTCTATCTCTCAATATAGATTTGGGACATTTGGGGGATTTACTCCAGTCATAAACTCTATTGGTGTTGTAATCTTGTATGTCTCGTCTGTATTTATTCTGCTTAGTCATAATTATATGGCTTTCTAATTTGTCAACATTTTCCTCCATCTTTTTCATTAAATTATCATATGTAGCATCGTTGTGGAATTTCTGTAAAAGGGACTTTGACTCTGTAATCTTGATTTTTAAATCGTCCAAACTCTTCTGGTCGTACTCTACTATCAGAGACATCAGTTCTAAGGAGCATTTGGTCAGACTATTTTGCCATCTAGTAAGGAATTCCGTAGAATATTCTGTGGTGGGCATTTTCTTCAATCTAAGTCCCCTAGGAACCATTTGTTGCTCAATATAGGTCTTGATAGTCATCATGTCCCACCATGATTTAGTCTCTTTGCAGAGAAGTTGTTCTAGGTCACGAATGGCAGGTTTTAAATCATTGTTAATGTCATGGTTCTCTGCTGCATCCCGTCTGAAAATTCCCGCTGCTTTATTTAAACGGCGTATCGTGCTGTCATCATCACTGAAACCTAGCAAGGTGCTAGCATTGTTGGCATATTCATTCATAGCGTCCATATGTGCATAAATGCACAGCAATCAGACAGTATACAATTTCAATAGGAGGTTTCAGAGGGAGCACGTGAACTAGCCAATTTCATCACTTATATAAATGATAACGACATGCAGTTGCAATTCACACATGAACACAACACCTCATCCTTGAATTACCTAGATGTCACGGTCATCGGTAGAGAAGGTGAATACATTCAGTAAAACCATATAAAAATCAACTCAAAGAAATTCTATTTTAAGAGCAGACTCCTGCCATCCCTCACATGTTACCAACAATATACCAATGGGGGAACTAATTCGCATAAAACGGAATTGTACTTCATCCCATGAGTTTATGATTCAACAAAAACAAATTTGTGACGGTTTAATTAATAGGGGATATTCTGAAAAGGTACTTAAGAAGGCGATAAAGTGTCCAAAATCCCGAGGTCTCAACTTTTTCAGAAGAAAGTCAGAAACTGTAACAATAATACAAATCAAGTCACCTTTGTGACGAATTACAGCAAACAATATCACAAAATAGTTAACATCATAAAAACACATCTGCCATTACTTTATGTTAATAAATACATCAAATATCTCTTGAAATTTAATACCAGGTTTGTTCCCCGGAAAGAACCCACTATAGGGTCTTTGGTATCACCTAGCATTTTCATGTCTACCCCCACAAAAAAAGTTACATGGTTAGACACTAAGGGTTTTTTCAGATGCGGTCACAACGTATGCACAGTCTGCACATATGTGAAAAAAACACCTACTTTCTCTTCTTGTGTTAATGGCAGAACCTTTCCTATTAAAAGCTTTATAAATTGTAACACCAAAATGGTGATTTACCTGATAACATGTGAGGACTGCCATGTCCAATACGTGGGCTGTACTACGGGACCGCTAAAGACCCGCATATGTCGTCACCTCTCGGATGCATTAAGATCAGAATGCTTCAGAACGTCTGCAGCATCGAGGCATTTTTCCGAGGTACACCATGGAAATCTTAGTTCTCTAACAGTTGTGGGTATTGAGCGTATTGATCGCTCCCCACGTGGAGGAGATGTTCAGAAAAAAGTACTAGCCAGGTAAGCATGGTGGATTTTCCATTTGGAAACACGCTTCCCTGGTGGTCTCAATATCAGGCAGGACATTCAATATTACTATTGAGTCATGCTTAGCACACTTTATGTTTTATACACTCTGTATTGTATTTAGATAGATTTTATTTTGTTTGTTATGTGGTTGGGATTGAAACAGTTAACGGATTACTTCCATTTCTTTTATGTCATATCCGGTTTCAGTCCTACTTATATTGTGCAGTTACACCTGTTTGTATGCCAGGATGAAGGGTCACGTGACCCAAAACGCATCGCTGTTGTTTTAGGTGTGCTACATTCTTACTGCTGCACTTTTTCTTTTCTTCTCCGTCCTCTCCAGACCTCCACGGTGACTTCTTCCGTCCACTTCTCGTCCCTGCAGAATTTACAACACAAACATCTGAGACTCCTCACTTTTATAATTTTCCCAACTGAGTGCCCCCTCCCCCATGTACAAACTCCCCATCTATAATGGCCCAAATGGTAATTACCCCCTGGTAATTATGGGCCCCCCCCAGTAGGTAGGCAGGTAGATTCGAGGCCCTCCAGTTGGTATCTAGGTAAAATGGGGCCCCCGGGCGGTAGCTAGGTAGTTTGGAGCCTGATGTAGGTAGCTTAGGGCCCCCAGGCAGTAGCTAGGGAGCTTCGAGCCCCCTGCAGGTCGAATAAGGGCCCCCCTGTAGGCAGAATAGTCCCTCCCCTGGAGCTTAGGGCCCCCCGTAGTCACACACCCATACGGCCAAGTGGAGGAGGGGGCCCTCTAGCACACACGGCCAGGGGGGAGAAGGGGGCCCTCTAGCACACACGGCCAGGGGAGAGGAGGGGGCCCTCTCACGCACAGCTGAGTGCCATGTGTGTGGGGGGGCACCCCTCCTCCCCCCTGGCCATGTGGGTGGGTGAGAGGGCACTCTTCTCCCCCCCCCCCAGCTGTGCGTGTGGTGAGGAGCCCCCTTCTCCTCCCGGGCCATGTGGGTACATGAGAAGGCCCTCTCCTCCCCCATACACACAGGGAGGAGGGGGCCCTCTCACACGCACAGCCAGTGGGAGAAGGGGGCCCCCCACCACACGCACAGCTGGGGGGGAGAAGGGGGCCCCCCACCACATGCACAGCTGGGGGGGGAAGGGAGGCCTAAAGTTATGGCTGGCCTTGGTGTGTATAGAGGGACCCCCCTAAAGTTATGCCTGGCCTGGGTGGGTGCAGGGAGGCCCCCTAAAGGTCTGCCTGGCCTGGGTGGGGTGGGCGCAGGGAGGCCCACCTAAAATAATGCCTGGCCTGGGTGGGTGAAGGGGGCCCCCCTAAAGTTATGCCTGGCCTGGGTGTGGTGGGTGCAGAGAGGCCCCCCTAAAGTCATGCCTGGCCTGGGGGGTAATGAGAAGCGCTCCCCCTAAAAGTTATGACCCTGCTTGGAGTGGGAGAAGGGGGCCCCCCAAATCATGCCTAGCTGGGTGGGGGGAAGGGGGCCCCCCACAAGAATGCCTAGCTGGGGGGAGAAGGGAGGCCCCGAAAGTTATGCCTGGCCTTGGTGGGTGAAGCGGGCCCCCCTAAAGTTATGCCTGGCCTGGGTGGGTGCAGGGGGCCCCCTAAAGTTATGCCTGGCCTGGGTGGGTGGGGGGGGCCCCCTAAAGTTATGGCCTTGGCCTGGGTGGGTGAAGGGGGCCCCCCCCCTAAAGTTATGCCTGGCCGGGGTGTGGTGGGTGCAGAGAGGCCCCCCTAAAGTAATGCCTGGCCTGGGTGGGTGAAGCGGGCCCCCCTAAAGTTATACCTGGCTTGGATGGGTGAAGGGGGCCCCCCTAAAGTTATGTCTGGCCTGGGTGGGTGCAGGGAGGCCCCCTAAAGTTATGCCTGGCCTGGGTGGGTGAAGCGGGCCCCCCGAAAGTTATGCCTGGCCTGGGTGGGGGAAGGGGGCCCCCCCTCAAGTTATGTCTGGCCGGGGTGGGTGCAGGGAGGCCCCCGAAAGTTGTGCCTGGACTGGGTGGGTGAAGCGGACCCCCTAAAGTTATGCCTGTCCTGGGTGGGTTAAGGGGGCCCCCCTAAAGTTATGCCTGGCCTGGGTGGGTGAAGGGGGCCCCCTAAAGTTATGCCTGGCCTGGGTGGGTGGGTGCAGGGAGCCCCCCCTAACGTTATCCCTGGCTTGGATGGGTGACGGGGGCCCCCTAAAGTTATGCCTGGCCTGGGTGGGGTGGGTGCAGGGAGGCCCCCCTAAAGTAATGCCTGGCCTGGGTGGGTGAAGCGGGCCCCCCGAACGTTATGCCTGGCCTGGGTGGGTGAAGGGGGCCCCCCTAAAGTTATGGCTGGCCTGGGTGGGTGAAGGGGGCCCCCCTAAAGGTATGCCTGGCCTGCGTGGGGTGGGCGCAGGGAGGCCCCCCTAAAATAATGCCTGGCCTGGGTGGGTGAAGGTGGGGCCCCCCTAAAGTAATGCCTGGCCTGGTTGGGTGCAGGGAGGCCCCCCTAAAGTAATGCCTGGCCTGGGTGGGTGAAGGGGTCCCCCTAAAGTTATGCCTGGCCTGGGTGGGGTGGGTGCAGGGAGGCCCCTCTAAAGTAATGCCTGGCCTGGGTGGGTGAAGGGGGCCCCCCTAAAGTTATGCCTGGCCTGGGTGGGTGCAGGGAGGCCCCTCTAAAGTAATGCCTGGCCTGGGTGGGTGAAGCAGGCCCCCCTAAAGTTATGCCTGGCCTGGGTGGGTGAAGGGGACCCCCCCTAAAGTTATGCCTGGCCTGGGTGGGTGCAGGGAGGCCCCTCAAAAGTAATGCCTGGCCTGGGTGGGTGAAGGGGGCCCCCCTAAATTTAGGCCTGGCCTGGGTGGGTGAAGGGGGCCCCCCTAAAGTTATGCCGGGCCTGGGTGGGTGCAGGGAGGCCCCCCTAAAGTTATGCCTGGCCTGGGTGGGTGAAGGGGGCCCCCTAAAGTTATGGCTGGCATGGGTGGGTGAAGGGGGCCCCCCTAAAGGTATGCCTGGCCTGGGTGGGGTGGGCGCAGGGAGGCCCCCCTAAAATAATGCCTGGCCTGGGTGGGTGAAGGGGGGGCCCCCTAAAGTAATGCCTGGCCGGGGTGGGTGCAGGGAGGCCCCTCTAAAGTAATGCCTGGCCTGGGTGGGTGAAGGTGGGGCCCCCCTAAAGTAATGCCTGGCCTGGGTGGGGGAAGGGGGCCCCCCTAAAGTTATGGCTGGGTACCCCATCGGGAACGTTGCTGAGAGGAGGTCCCGGCTCCCGGCATAGCTGCGCAGAAATCTTGTACTTACATGATCCCTGCGCGCACTGTATGCTCAGCGGCGGGATGCGTAATAATTTGAATCCGTGGGGCGGAGCCTCGCAGATTCAAATTATTCCGCATCCCGCCCACAGAGGAGGGCCCGGCTCCGGCTACAGCGCGCGCAGGCATGTAAGTACAAGATTCCTGGAGCGCAGCTGTTCCGGGAGCGCAGGCCCCCTTCCAGCACCGCTCCGACCTGCCCCGCCCGGACGGCCTTACTTTGCTATATTAATAAGAAGGCGCGGTAGCGGAGGCGGAGCGGGCCCTGAAGGTGGAGCACGGGCCCCTCCCGGCGCCGCTGTCCCAGCGCCGACGCTCACCAGCCACCAACGGGCCCTGTGTAGAGCGTGGCGCTCGGCTGCGCCGTGCTCTACTTTACTATGTGAAATAAGGGGGCCTGCTTGAAGCGGGCCCCCTTATCTCTCCGGGCCCCGTACGGGAGAACCCCCTGTACCCACTGTATGGCGGCCATGAGTGTAGTAGCTACAATGGTTCAACTACAGATGCCAGGAATGAGAAAATAATCATACGGTACAATAACAGTAGTCAAGGGTTCAGGTAGACAATCCAGAGTTCAGTAATGGTGATGTAGCAGAATTGGGATACCCAAAATACATGATGGTCAGGAATGTATTTGGGAAATCCAGAGTTTGGCAAGGAGGATGTAGAAGATATTCCACAGACAGTTACCCAAGAAATTGTCCAGGAAGAGAATGGTCACAACAGAAAAGTTCAATTACAAGTTGAACGCTCATAATTTTAGCACAACCTAGTCAGGGAAAGTAATGGCTGCATGCTATCGCTTTAAATAAATGATCTAGTAATCTGAAAGGTGAGATAGCTGTGTGTTCTCTATATCCACCGCTCGACATCCCTGCCAGCCCTGCTGACCAATTTAATGTGGCAGCATCCGGCAGGGAGAGACAACAATAAAAAGTGCTGAGGTAAGTGCATTACACAGTATGGGAGAGCACAACATCCTCCTGAAAGAAGCCTTTACAACTAGGAAATGTTATTGCCTAAAGTTAGATTTTCAGGTAATTTGTGTAGGACTGAGTCTTCTGCAAGATTAGATAAGGCAGGCTAATCTTCTTGAACGTACATGATCCTTTTGCTGCTTCACTGGCTGTCCTTCCTTGGATCACTGCTGTTACCTAACCCCATAGCAGGAATAAGACCTGCCTTTTTGGGGATGCTTTGACTTAGTCATTTAGACATCACAGTTCAGTGCTTGTTAAAGTTGTTATCAACACATCAGTCACAAAAACTAACTATTCTCTTGTGGCCCAATATATTTCCCCCATTGACAGATGCCATTGTCTTAAGATAATCAATGTTAAGGCTGATTGGTGCATAAATGATTATTCTTGTATAGAGCCATATGCAGGAACATTATCTTGATTGTAAGTGGTAAAAGATTTACACTATTTTAAATGAAATGAACTGTTTGCTCCCTGGTGTACAAGTATTGCTATAGCACATGACATGATAGCATTCTGCAGAAATTCATCAGTTTAACATAATTCCTCATCAAACTTCTAGGCTTTTTCTCTTAATATGTAAACAAGGCTATAAAAAAGAAGGCATTTGTTTTGAAAGACAACAAGACTAATTAAGATATAGAACACTGTAAATAGCAGCCTGTTTGTAAATTATTTATAAGATGCTTAATTAAAAGAGCTAAAAATAATCATGCAGTCATTACTTGTGTTACTGTTAATGTCTTAAAAATCTTCTTCTGTTTATATGGATAGTTTAGGAAGAAAATTCCACTTTGTATTCCAGTGGTGCAGTTTCCACCACATAAGTCACAGTATTGCTGATCTCTAATGAGGGAGTCAAAGGAGTGTTCTCATCTTAGACATTTATAGCATATCCACAGGGTCTCACTTGCAGGACCTATATATACCCAACCCCCATACTGCTGTGTAAGCTGCCTTAGTTAATTTTGATGAGGTTGAACTTGCCCGTCTACATTTACATTTATGGGACTTCCGTAAACAGCTGAGCATGCCTGGAGGCAAGTTACCCCATGGTAATGTGTTTAGAAATAATTGCATGAAGACAAAAAAATTGTCTTTATTTCATGGAAAAAATTACACAGGCTCATGTTTTGCCCCTACTGCTTCCTACTATAAGGTTAGCTATATGGCTGAAAAATTCATTTTTAGGGAAAATCTTGTAGGAAAATATAATAAATGGTAATAGGATTACTAATCTAAACAGATCTCTTTACACCCCAGGTTCCTGTTGATCTTGACTATATTTATGTCTAATATTTCTTATCTTAAGGTTTATCAACACTGCAAGCTGTGCTGGATTCTGCTGCTGAAAAGAAATGGCAAGTGACTGCTATCAATGTGGGAAACATTAACAATGACAAGAAAGATGAGATGTACCGATCACTTTTTCAAGATCTGTAGTTAAAAAAGGAACGGCGGGTGATTCTTGACTGTGAGAGGGACAAAGTAAACGACATTGTGGATCAGGTCTGTCACAAATTTTTATATATACTGTGGAAGATTAGCTTCAAAAAGGATGGGCACAAACCGGTTTTGGGTGCAAAAACAACAGGGTTTTTGTTTACATGGCAAAACATCCAAAAAGTATAGCAATCAGGAACAAAACAGTCTCCAGATGGATTGATCCCAGCATCCAGTTACAGTCTATACACTGAACAAACATGTGGCTTAACTTCAGCCAAGTAGACATATGTCTGCATGCCATGGTGTGGTTTGAGTCCCTGTGCAGCAAAGTAGGACAGCGTCCTGGAGCTCCTTTCCCAGCTCCTTACTGCAACACACTGTAGAAGGGAATGGCAAACAGATTCCTCAGGGTAACCCTCCTCCCCCTAGGGTCTGCAACTAGCAGGCTTTTAAAGGCCTCAGAGAGGTCCAGAAAAAGGCCAGAGCGGACTGTGGGGATGGCCTCCCACCCTTGCTACAGCCGTCCCAGAAAAGGAGCCTATGAAAGCTGCATGGCAGCTATGCTAGCTAAACAAACAATGGCATAAACCACCTTCCGATTCATGAAATATCTTTTATGTGTTTGCAGCAAAATATTTTCTTGCTCGTTATATCACTTTAAAACGATCATGTTTATTCTCATTTATTTATAAAAACATCTTCTGAACATAGTGGTGTAGATTAGACCAAGATTATGGCATATCAATCAAAACATCTTACATTCTGTCCTGTATGGAGCAGTCAATTCAACAGAGCTTAGGCTTTAGGAGAAGTAGCTGACGTGACATCTCTATGGAGCATGTCTGCTACGTTTCGAGGCCAGAGAGGGGTAGAAAAAGCCCGGACCGGACTGTGGGGACGGCCTCCCACCCTTGCTACAGCCGTCCCAGAAAAGGAGCCCATGAAAGCTGCATGGCAGCTATACTAACTACATGAATCAGTAACCTACAGGCACTAACTAAGATGCTACTTTTCTCCACTGAGCTCTTGGACTACAATGGCATATAGATGGCAGTTCTGGTGTTGCAGTTTGGCTACATGGAAAAGCTGGGGTGTACTGACAGACCTTCCAGCATGACATATCTGAAATTTTGACAGCCTATATAGCAACCTTCTTGGCACATATTTACCATCTATTACTTTTCCTGCAAGTTTCCTACACACATACACACACTCACATTACTAAATGGAGATATCATCCCACAATACAAATGCTTACAATACTGTGACATTGATATATAATTTTCTTCACGTGTGGGAGGCAGTCTATATTAGGGGGACTGCATAAGTAGAAATATGGAAGTAGCAAAGTTTAACTTTATGGCTATATTACAGCTCTTTTGCTCTATTTGCTTTTATCTCAAAACAAAAGCCATGGAAAAGCATGGAAACGTCAAAATGAGATTCTGTGCCGTGATATCATGTGTGTTTTCTGCCAAGTTTAACTTTGCTATTGCTGTACAGCTCTAATTAAGCATCAATATTTTTAAAAATAAATATATCATTTGTTAGTCTCTCATAACACCATTGTGTATCACTGCTTAACAAAGATGTACACTGATTTTCTAATTCATCAAATGAAAAATTACTTTATGGAAAAAAGTCGCATAATAATAAACACAAATATTGTTTTGTGTCTTGAACCTAGGTAATCACCATTGGTAAACATGTTAAAGGATACCATTATATCATTGCAAATCTGGTAAGTGTCCCCCATTATATATACATATATCTATCTATCTATCAAATAGTTAAAAGAATATCCTTTTTGTATTTTTGACTTGACATTGCCAAATATATAGAGGATTTTGAGATCTTGTGCATAGTTAAGTTATTTTAAAGCTATAAATACTCAGTAAATAACTGATGAACCCTATTAGGGGCCATTCACACGGCTTATTCTGTGATTGATTCCAGCCGTATTGCGCGCTGTATTTGCGCTGCAGTACGACTGGAATCCATCCCAGTCATTACGGTAATCCACAGTTCTCAAAGAGAACTGTGGATTCCGTCTCTTCTCCCCGCTCGGCGAATACGCTGAGGGGGAGAAAGTGACATGCACATTATTTACGGCGTGTACGCGCCGTGAATAATGAGTGTCTATGGGGCCATCGAGCTGCCGCCCTCCCGCCCCCACTGAACGGCAGCCGGCATAATTGCGGGGCGAAATCCGTCCCCGCAATTACGTCGGCAATAAGCCGTGTGAACATTGCCTTAGTGTGCAGGCAGTTAAAACTGTTAACAGATCCTTGAAGCTGCAATATTAATTGGTTCCAAGATGACCATTGTAAGTTGAAATGACTGTAACGTGAGACAACTATATGGAAAACTGCTAATTGCAGTCCTCACTGTCCCCTATCTTCCCCATCTCCTGTCCTGACCTGGCTATCAAATAATACAATGCAACTCTCTCAACCACCTTGGACATATTGGCACCAGTAAAATCCCGCACAACTAGAGTCAGACGTCAGCAGCCTTGACACACATCTCAAACCCGCTTTCTGCAGCGATGTTCCAGGTGTGCTAACATCTGTGGAGAAAGTCAAAGATATTGCAGACTTTCTTCATTGCAAATTTATGCCCTTCACCATGCTAAGCAAGAATATTTCACCTCCCTCATCTCAACATTACACAATAACCCAAAATGACTGATACTTTCCACTCCCTCCGCAGGCCTAAAGCTCAGACCTCTGTGCTGAAAAGGTCCAAAGTAACCTGCAAAACATCATATCTCAATCCCCAAGTAATATCAGTCCTGTCTCCTCCCGCACGTAATCTAGTCTGTTCTCAGTACTTGACTCGATGACAGGAGAAGTGGTATCCAGACATCTCTCATCTGCTCCCCCAACAACCTACTTTAGTGACCACATTCCCTCCCTGCTTGTGTAGTTTATTTCTTCAGCTGTCAGATCTTACCTAACTTCAATCTCTAACCTCTCTCTTTCCACTGGGAACTTTTAAATCCTCCTTTAAATACCCAATCATAAACCCTTTACTAAAAAAGCCCTCTCTGGACCTGTCCTGTGCTACTAACTACTGATCAGTCTCTAACCTGCCCTTCATCTCTAAACTATTTGAATGCTGTGTCTGCTCTCGCCTATCCCTCTGCTAACTCTGCTTTTTTCTGCCCCCTCTGGGAAATTTTCCGGTTTCCGGCACTTTTTAAAATTTAAATGCTGTTTTAAGGGAAAATTCTCATTAGTGATCTCCCACAGCCAAAATCCTAAGAGCCCCAACTTTGCTTCAATGCTTCTGGCCGGGGAAAATCTCTTCTTTCAGCATCGGGGGGTTTTACACTGTTAGGAGATCCCAAAAACCTTTCCTCAGCAATGCTCGGGGGTTGGGCCATTGCGATAAGGACCCAAGGATTGCTCCCTTAGTTCTCTTCTTCTTCTTGGAATGCCATTTAAATGGGGGGACATGTGTAAAAAAAAAATTGGGGTCTTGGTCTAAAGGACCCTTTCTTGTTGCCATTTTGGGGGGCATTATGAAATGAAATGAAATTAAGGGGAACTCTGATTGGTTGCTATGGACAACAAATAAATTCTTAGACCAAGATATTTTTTATACATGTGGCCCTTAGTGTCTACCACCTTTTCTCTTCCTTTTGCTGTTGGGGTTCCTCAGAGATCAGTTCTAGTTCCTCTCCTCTTTTCACTCTACACAGCCGCCATTGGACAAACTATCAGCAGATTTGGCTCTCAGTACCATCTCTACGCTGATGACACTTAATTATTCACCTCTTCCCGTCACATCACCCCTGCCCTGCTACAAAATAACAATGCCCGTCTGTCCACTTTCTCTGACTTCTTGTCCTCTCTCTATCTCAAATAAAACATCACTAAAACTGAACTTTTTGTCATTCCGCCATCTACTAACCAACTCCTCTTGTGATTTCTATCTCTTTCTGTAGTACCACCATTACTACTAGAGAGCAGACCCGCTGTCTTTGGGTCATATTAGACTCCGCTCTGTCCTTCACTCCCTATATTAAATCCCTTGCCTACTCTTGTCACCTGCTCCTCAAGAACATCTCCAGAATCCATCCTTTTCTCACTGTGGAAATAATTCAAACTCTTACTGTTGCCCTTATACTTTCTCGTCTTTACTACTTGCGTATTGGTCTCCCTCTTTGTAAACTTTCCCCTCTCCTGAATGCAGCAGTCAGGTTAATTTTTTTTCCAGTCGCTATACTGATGCCTCTACCCTGGGTCAGTCACTGCACTAATTTCCCATTCAGTGCAGAATATAACATAAATTAATCACTCTCACCCATAAAGCTCTCCACAGTGTTGGTCACAGGTTTTCTGTCTATATTTCATACAATTGTGCTCTGTTGCCCCAAGATTTGTCGTGGGCTATGATAAATGAAAAGTATTATATAAAAAAAGCATTCGTTTTAACAGACTATGCCTGTGTCGGTATTACTACTCATAACCCTAATAGTTTTAAGTGCGCCCTGAGAATACATCTTTTCAGGCAGGCCTACCAAGATCCCTAATTGATCACCCCCCACTTTCTGTCACGCACATTTTGTATGCCCTGAATCGGGAACTCACAGGCACTTATCTGTTTTACTTGTTCTTCTGTATACAGCTGCCTTGTCTAGTTGGCAGGTCCATCTACTTTTATGTAAATTACCCTGTATTTATGAAACATTGCTGGATCATTATGTAAACCAAGCATCTTTAACGTGTCATTTTACCCTATTCCCACTTAGATTGTAATTTCTTACAAGCAGAGCTCTCACATCTTGGGCCACATGTATGAAAATTGTCCAGGTCTAAGACTTTCTTTCTTGCCCATAGCAATCAATCAGAGCTCCCCTTTCATTTCATATAGTGCTCTGGGAGAATGAGAGGGGCGCTCTGATTGGTTGCTAAGGGCAACATGGAAAGTCTTAGACCTTGTCAGTTTCATACCTGTGGCTCCTTGTGTCTAATCTGTAAGTAGATTTTTACTGTGCAATGTTTGTTTTTTGTCTTTGCTAATACCCTGTAAACAGGGCAGTATTTATAAGTTATGCTGCACCAGGCACTAAACCTGAATACACCCCCATTTACCAGCTGCCATCCGAGGATTTGCATAACCACACCCTTGTATCAAGCCACACCCCTTCACAAAAGGACACGCTACTACACCTAACTAACGGTTCTGGAAGAAAGCTAATTGAGGGTTTCGCGTCACCCAGCTTTCCTAGATGTTGGATAGGTTATTCAGTATCCAGGAGAGCAGGGAGATTCCGCCAGTGTGCCTGAACCTAAACCATTACACTATAACTAATGTTACCACCATACAGTGACCGTATACTGGAAAATACCAGTGTAAACAGGTTCTGCACACTGTGTATTAATACCATACAGTGACCATATAGTTTTAGATACCAATGTACACAGACTCTGCAGACTGTAAAATACCCCCATACAGTGACCATATAGTTTTAGATACCAGTGCACAATGGCTCTGCAGACTGTATATTACCCTCATACAGTGGCCATATAGTTGTAGATACCAACCTACACAGGCTCTGCAGACTATATAATACCCTCGTACAGTGACCATATAGTGGTAGATACCAGTGTATAGTGGCTCTGCAGACTGTATATTACCCTCATACAGTGACCATATAGTGGTAGTACCAGTATACACAAACTCTGTTGACATTTAAGGGATTACACTGCAGTTACATCCAGGGACTCACAAGATACATATTCTATTACTGGAGTTGTTATCTTTCCCTTTTCTTCTGTATCCTATCCAGACAGCCATGATCACTTCTCCAGGTCATTATTCGTTCCTGCAGAATTTACCACACAAACATCTTAGAATTCTAATTTTTCCAGAACTTCCCTGCCTGTGTTCCACCCTCTGTACAAACTCCACATGCAGTGATAGGTGGAGGTAAGGAGGTTATGTGGTAATAGGGGGAGATGGTAGGCAGTGATAGGTATGGAGGTTATGGGGTGATTGGTAGAAATGGTAGGGAATTATAGGTGGTGGTGTGGAGGTTATGTGGTTGTAGGTGGAGGTGGTAGGGAGTGACAGGTGGGGAGGTTATAGGGTAATAGGTGGGGTGGTAGAGAGTAATAGGTGGGGTGGTTATTGGGTATTAGGTGAAGGTGGTCGAGAGGGATAGGGGTAGGGAAGGGGACGAGGGGGTGTTACAGAGTGATAGGTGTAGATGAGAGGGCTATGGAGTGATAGGTGTAGGTGAGGGGGCTATGAGGTGATAGGTGGAGGTGGTGGCGAGTTTATGGGGTGAGGGGTGGAGGTGGTGGGAGGTGATAGGTGAAAGGGCATAGGGTGATAGGTGTAGGTGGGGAATTTATGGGATGATATTTGGAGGTCTAAGGGCTATGGAATAATAGGTGGTGATGTTATGCGGTGTTAGGTGGAGGTGGTGGGGGATGATAGGTGGAGGTCAGGGGGCTATGAGATGATAGGTGGAGGTGGTGGTGGGTTTATTGGGTGATAGGTGGGGAGGTTATGGGGTGTGAGGTGGAGGTGGTGGGGGATGATAGGTGGAGGCAAAAGGGTGATGGGGTGATAGGTGAAGGTGGTGAGCGTTTATGGGATGATAGGTGGCAGTGAGAGGGTTATAGGGTAATAGGTGGGAATGTTATGGAGTGTTAGGTGGAGGTGGATGGTAGGTGGAGGTGAGGGGGCTATGGGGTGATAGGTGGAGATGGTGGTGGGGTTTGTGGGGTGATAAGTAGGATTTGTATTTTGTTTTGTATGATGATGCATAACACAATCATGAGGAGGGTACAGAGCACTGCTTACAGACCCAACTTCCTTCTAGGGATAGAGGACCATCTCCCTGGAGATTGTGCAGAAGTTGTGGTCTGTACACCCCAGAATCATATTGTGCAGCTTGAACTATGTACCCTGCACCCCCTCTAGATCATCTGCAGGCATGATCTTCCAAAGGTGCAGATGATGAAGTTTAGTACTGTTATGTTTTTTGTACTGTTTTTATTTTTTTACAGGTTTCCCCTTTGGACTACGTCAGACCAGCGTTTGATCATTTAGTTAATAAAATGGTTAACGAGGGCTGGTGTTGGGGAGTGTCTATTTAAATAAAAGTTTTTTTGTGCATTTTGTTTTTTTTTTCCCATTTAAATCCAGTGTTAGTAATGGAGGCGTCTGAGAGATGCATCTCCATTACTATCATTTGGGCTTGGTGTTAACCAGCGGTGGTTTTTGGCACCCCGGGACTGACACTAACCCTGTGTCACTATTACCACAGTACTGGACACACCAAAGGTACTGGGAAGAGCTGGGTAACTGTCAGAAACAGACCTTCTAATGTTATGGTCTGCTTCTGGAGGCGGGACTTTTGGGGTGGAAAATTTTTTTTTTTTTTTTTTTTTTTTTTTTTTTTTTTTTTTTTTTTTTTTTTTTTTTTTGTTTTTTTTTTTTTTTTTTTTTTTTTTTTTTTTTTTTTTTTTAAACCCCAGGGGGGGGGGGGGGGGGGCCCCAAGGGTTTTTTTGTTTTTTTTTGTGGTTTTTTTTTTTTTTTTTTTTTTTTTTTTGGGGGGGGGGGGGGGGGGGCCCCTATAAAATTTGATTCCCATTTGATAAAATCAGGCCCGCAGCTGCGATTTTAAATTTGGGTGGAAGAAAAAGGGAGGGGCCTAGTCCCTTTTTTTTTTTCAAGTCCCACTGGGAAACTGAATAGTCCAAATGGAAACCTGTAAAAAAAACAAAATTACAACATAAAAAACTAAATACCCTTTTTTCAGCATCCCGTAAAGGGTGTTTGAAAGGGCGGTGTGTCACCCAGCTTTCCCGGGGCACTGGTTTTTCTTCCTGCCAAAGGGATGGGAAAAATGGCTTTTTTTTCATCCCCCACTGGTAGAATCCAGTTTTCCTATCATAGTAAAGTTGGATCTCACCTAAGTGGGATGGACATCACTCAGCTTTTTTAAGATAGGAAAACTTTGTGCCCATACTCCACCACCACCTCTTCCCCTCTCTCTCTACCCTTTCTTACCTCTAACTCACCTCCCCCAATCTAACTTCCCTCTCTCACACCCAATCCCTGTCCCTGTTTTGCTTTTCCCCAACCCCAAAACCCCATATAATTTCCAAACCTGACTGGCTTTCCCCTCCCCCCCCCCACTTAAAACTGTCCCCCTTTGAAAGGGCCCCTCCCCACCACACCCCTATACTGTCCCGGGTGTGCGCCTCCCCCCCCCAAAAAAAAAAAAAAAAAAAAAATCACTATACTGTCCAAGCTGTGCTGCCCATCCCCAAAACACACACTATACTGTTTTCCCCCTGTGCTTTTGGCTGCGCCACCCTCCCACAAAACTATTTCTGTCCTACTGTTCCCTTTTTGTTTTCCCTTTTCCCCCACCCCCACTATCTTATTTTATGGGGTTTGCTCATCCCCCCCAAAACACAATACTGTCCCTTCCCGTCTGCCCATCCCCCGAACACACTATAACCCGTCCCCGCTGTGGCGCCCCCCCCAATTTTAATTTTCCCTTATGTGCTGCCCATCCCCCCAAACAAAACTTTTACTGTCCCTGCCCGTGCTGCCCCCCCACCCTATAAGTCCCCGCTGTGCGCATTCCCCCAAAACCCCTGTGCTGTCTCTGTTTGTCTTTTCCCCATTCCCCCACACATACTATTCGGTCCCTGCTGTGCTGAAAAACCCCCCCCCCCCCCCTTCCCTATTACTTCTGTCCTAAAGGGGGAAAACAAAAAGTCCCTTTTGCTCCCCCATCTACAGTAGTACACCCCGGGGCTGCGCTACTTGGGGGGGGACAAACATCAGCTAGCCCAATTTTGCTGAAAGTCATAACGAAGAGGCGGAAGGGGAAAAACCCAATCTAAACTTTTCCCTACTGCGACTCCGTTATCCACTGCCGATCTCTGCATAACACTCCTGCCACAGCCACCAAAGAAAATTGGGGGGTGCAGCGCCCTTGCCACCAATGACAAGTGGGGAAAATCCCCGCTGCCAACCCCCTCTGAAAGGGTTTTCTGCCCTTAAAGGGGGTTTCTCGCTACAAAAATAGTTTTCCAAAATTTTAGGGAAACAAAAAAAAAATTTTTCCAAATATATTGCTTTGTTCAAACTG
Organism: Phyllomedusa bahiana; assembly: GCA_025379985.1. Lineage (NCBI taxonomy): Eukaryota > Metazoa > Chordata > Amphibia > Anura > Hylidae > Phyllomedusa > Phyllomedusa bahiana. The sequence goes on from JAODAL010015264.1 coordinate 26,005, forward strand.
TTTTCCCTAAGGGAAAAAAGGGAAATTTTTGGGAAAATACCCTTTCTTTTTTCAGTTCCTTTAGTAACCATCCTGGGAAACCCAAATTTTCCCCCCTGCGTTTGTTTTTTGAGAAAAAGTGAGTGAGCATCACACAGGTCAAAGGGAGGGGCTGTGCTTTGGGCAGTTTAAAAAAATTTATTTTTTAAAATAAAACCAAAAACCCCCTTTTAAATTTGGGCCCTTTTTTTTGAAGGGATCAAATAAAGCCTTCTGCAAGCAGTTTGAGAAGCTTCTGAAACTAATCTGATCTAAATTTGCAACTGAAAAACCGCTTTGAAACAAGGGATGGAGCTGTATGCAAATTAGTCAAATCCCGAAAAAGGAAGTGACAAAAAAGTATTTTTTATTCATGGGATCCTATGAAACCGGGAGGGGGACAACTCCTTTTTAAACACTGGCCCACAGGTGTTTTGTTTGGGAAAATTTTTTGGGCCCCCCCCATAAATTGTTTAAAGGGGCTGTAGAATATGTTGGCGCTTTTAAATAAGAATTTTTATTATTTCTGTTAAAAGTTCCCCTGAAGTTTATTTTTTAAAATTTGGGTTCCCAAATTAATTGTGAATTGAAAATTTTTTGTAACTTGGGGACCATAACTTTGGAAAACCTCTAATTGCAAAGTTAATGCAAAATGAAAAGTAAAGAAAATTAAGCATCTAGCTAATAGATGTTAAGAAAATCTTTACACACAAAAAACAGAAAAAGCTGCTGGAAAAGGTTTAAAAGATACCAAATAAATTTTAAAAACAAATTCAAAATGCAAAATTTACAAATGATTCAAATAAGGGGTTGTTCACACAGAGTTTTCACTCCCTGGGTTTCAAGTGCTTTTTTGATCCCCTCTCGGGGACCCACAGTGAAAAAATTTGTGTGACAAACCCCCAAAATTTTTTGGGCAAAAAAAAATTAAACATTTTTCCCTGTCTGGAAAATATTTCCCCAAAAGGGTTTTTTGTTATTAAATTTTTAAACCCAAAACAAGGTTTAAAAAAAAACCTTAACATTAAAACACCAAGGGGGGACATGTATGAAAATGTTCTTGGTCTAAGACTTTTCTTGTTGCCCCAAACAACCCCCCCCAAACAAGCTCCCCCTTTTAAAATTTTTTTAAGCACTTAAAAAAAATTGGGGGAAAGAAAAAAGGGGGTGGGAAACAAGGTGAATTTTAGAACTAGACAGTTTTTATACATGTGGCCCTTACAAATGTTGAAGAAACCAGCACTGGGATATGTAAGATGTATAAAAAATTAAAATTTAAAATAAAAAAAAAAACAAAAAAAAAAACAGGTACAGTGTGTAGACTGACGAGTTTTGGGTGAACCACCCTTAGTCGTTGCTCAAGAGACACTGGAAGTTCTGCTTCCCCTGCCCACATGCAGTGATTGACAGCTTTCCCTGTTTATTAATTTATGTAGGCAGGGTTAGCTGTATTTTAAGTTTTTCTATGATTTTTGCTTCGAAATCCTGCTTAAAATCATATAAACCTATTTATGTTAGGGCTTAACTTCTTTTCCTCTATCGCATCCTACTCTCAGAGCAGCATAAACCAGCTAACAGGTTCCCTTTTAAGTTTTTCATAGATTGGTACATTCTACTTGTATATAATTGTCTGTATTACTGTTCTAGAAGCTCTACTGCTGATGTTCCACTGAAACAAAATTAGATAATTATAGAACAACCAAATAATGTTGTATAACATATGGCACATAGACCATACGACTACAGAATTGCATCTGAATTTGACCCGTCAAAACCGAGGTATTAAAATAACACTGACTAGGATGTTTATTATAACAAATAAATTAGACATTATAATAATAGTAATGATAAATCCATTGAATTTCATGGTCCAGCATTTGGTACATGCAACTATTTTTATATTTGTTTCTCTCGTGGACATTTGCCACCAGCCCTATCACCTATTTTTTCTTTTTCATATCCTGTTTTAAATAAAACTTTACTGTGTTACTGTATTGTTTTGTATGCTGTACCTTTTAATTGTATTGTTTTTTCTTGAGTTGTCAATCTGGCACTTTTAATTCATGCACTTGCAGCGTAGTTTTCTAACTTTCGATTAGGGAGTTAATGGCTGAATCTACACTATAATCTAACGCCTTATGAGAGTCATTCGCATATTTCCTTTTCAGTTTTAGATGTAAAGAAAATATATGTCACATAAAACACCTGCTAATTAAATAGTTACGCATAGTCATTATCATTCATGACAAATCAAGCTATAACCAAATCACTATTAACCATTACCTATGACCTAGGACCTTATCATTTAATTAATCATAAACAAATTATATTAACGACACTTAGGGTGCTTTCACACAGTACGTTTTTGGTGCGTTTTTTATGCATTTTTTTAATGTGTTTTTTGTGCGGGAAGGCACAGCAATTAATGCTGTTCATTGCTGCACAAAAATTGTGGTAAAAATTGCGATTTTTACCCTGATTTTTGCTGTGATTTTTGCCTCAATTTTTGTGCAGCAATGAACAGCATTCATTGCTGTGCCTTCCTGCTCAAAAAGAGCATTAAAAAAACGCATCAAAAATGTACCAAAAACGCACTGTGTGAAAACACCCTTAAGGCTATGTTCACACGGCTTATTTCAGGGCGTATTTACGGACGTATTTACGTCCGCAAATACTTCCCGAAATACGTTTCAAATACGTGTCACAAAGTGTGGCGCGTATTTCGCGTCGTAAATACAATCCCCATTCTTTACTATGGGGATTTACGTTGCGAAATACGCTTCAGTAAATGACAGGGGACTTAATTTTACGATCGTGTGAACGACGAGGCGTATTTTACATTGGAATCAATGCTAATCTAATTGTTCATTATTTGAAACGTATTTCGGGACGTATTTGCGGACGTAATTACGTCCGTAAATACGCCCCGAAATAAGCCGTGTGAACATAGCCTAAGCCACATATGCTATTAAAACACTGTTGCACCTTTTCTCTTACTTAAGTACGCTTTGATCTCTTATTGTTTCTATTAAATATAAATTATATCGACCATAAATTATACCAGCTCTGCAACCTGTTTTACTGGAATAGATTACTAGAATTTTAATGGTCTATTCTTTGTACCTAACAGATTTACATTTTTGTAACATGCAAAATAATGTTATATCAGTTATAATTATATGACTATATCATATAGTCATATAGATATCTATATCATATAGATAGATAGATAGATAGATAGATAGATAGATAGATAGATAGATAGATAGATAGATAGATTATTATTTAGTTTGATAAATAGATCTCTGCTCCCTTTACAATCAGCAACAATACATTTATATTTTATCTGCTAGCAACCAATTGTGGCACCTATATGATGAGACTATTTTTGGCTTTTGCCTTTTAATTCCATTCCCATAATTAATTAGAATACATTCATGCTGTGTTTGACCAATATAAAGGTCATTCCATTCCGGATTTTGCTGGTTGTTGTAATGGCAGCTGCTCCAGGTATTTTTGTACTTATTTTAAAGAATTAAACATGAGTAAAAAGGCAAAGAAAAAAAATGAATTCATCTAGTTGAACCTATTAGTGCGCGTTCCCACTGCACAGGACAAATACCTGCCGCGGGGGGGATGGCTTTTCTTCGCGATGAGCGGAGAAAAGCCCTCCCCCTTCACATTGAGATGCACAGATTCTGTCGGAAAACGGACAGAAGAATGTGCTTGCTCAATGTTTTGCGGCTGGACTGCCGGCGGCAAAACCGCCAGGTGGAAAACCCGTGCAGTGAGGACTGTTGCACAGGTTTTCCATAGAGCACCAATGTGCTCATTTTTGGCCGGTTTTTCAGGCGGTCTGCACTGTAGAGTAAGGGCGTGTCTGAAGAACCGCAAACCGGCTGAAAAACCGGCCAAAAACCCGTGCCGTGGGACATGCCCTTACTCTACAGTGCTGACCAAGAGGAAGGTAAAATAAACCTAATAAGTGTGGCCTATTTTCTTTGTATATCAGTTCACTAGATCAGGAATTCTTCTTGTAGATCTATTGCAGATATAATTGATTATCTTTAGTTTATTTCAAAATAACTTACTGAACATTACAAAGTTATTTCACTTTTGTTTTCAACAAAGCATTGAATATTTTTTATGTCTTTGAATATAATTTTTATGCTACGATTTATTAGTATATCCAGGAAATAAGCCATCTCTATTGGTACAGTGACTATTAACTATTTTGTATTTACAGCATACAAACACCCCACACAGAAAAAAAAAATACATTTAAATCATGTACTGTAGTTATAACGTACAGGGTCACATTCTTATCAATAAATTAACTGCAATTGAATGAATGTGGTATATTAAATTACATACCTTGAAGGGTTCTGAATTTATTAAATTGATATGTCTGCAGAAGCTTTATTGGAATAAGAGTCTAAATGATATTTTTTCTCAACACAGGGCTTTACGGATGGAGATTTATCAAAAATACAGTTTGGAGGAGCCAATGTATCAGGATTTCAAATTGTGGATTATGATGACCCTGCTGTTGCCAAATTCATACAGCGTTGGTCATCACTAGAGGAAAAGGAATATCCTGGTGCACACACGTCAACAATTTAGGTATCATAAAAAATCCTTTAATAAATATACTTTGTTAAAAGTATGCAAACCCGATTCATGGATTTCTGAAAAATCTATAGCATATTTTATTGTTTCCTCACTTCGGTATAAACAGATTTAAATGTTTGTATAATAAAAATTGAAGAGTGTTCACATTAATATATCTGCCATGAAACATATTCAACACCAAAGCCAATATTTTACCAGTCTTGCCAAAAGGCAGAAAGCCCAATTTTTTCCACATATAGAAATAAAGTAACTAATACATAACTTTTAATTGAAAATAACTAAAAGGATCAAATAGTTAAAACCATGATGCCAGCTAAGGGTCTGACAGTGTATATCGATTGTAATATCATGTCACAAAAAAGCAACATTGCTCTACTTGATATATAGTATAGCTGCAGTCTAACTATATATAAAGATTTAAAGGGGATTTGCCAAGAGACCATTTAGGTAGGTCTCTCCTTAGTACAGGCAGAATGTCAACAAATCATGCTGAGTCATGAAGTTGCAGGGGAGAGGAGGGAGGGGGAGTGAGGAGTGGAGTGAGGAGTGAGGAACCCAAAGGAAAGCATCTCAAAACTTAAGTGAAATAATAAACAGTACAAGAGTGGATTGTCAATACAGCAAGACACAGCCTGATAGACTGCACTGTCAGGAGCCTTATCTGCTAAGATGCTAATGTAATGTAAACAAATCATGGAGCTGAGAGAGATGCACACAGCCAGAGAACGAGCTGTATAAGCTGCTGCTCCTGTGATGTGTTCACTGAAATAAGCAAACTATAACTTGTGGATTCTATATACAAAAGAGAACACCTATTCTACACAGCAGCTTGAAAGTTTCTTCATGTTGTCTGTCATCAGATAAAGCAGGTATCTAATAACACTACAACTAGTTTATTCTGTATACAAAAGAAAACATATTGCTACCCGGTGCCTTAAAAACTTCTGCAGCTCAGTCTCATCAGATAAGAAGCTCTCTCTGCGCAAGCCCGTCCAGCTCTTGTCAGGCCGTATCTAATAGACTCTTTGAAGTAACCAAGGGCATGTAAGGAAGGCTGTAGCTCTCTCAGACCGCAATTTTTGTAATCACATATATTTAGAAAAGTGATTAAAAACCCATTTTGGAGGATCCCACGCCAACATTACATCGTGGCAAAACCCCTTTAAGGCACGTGTTAGGATTGCCATTCAAAACCAGAGACCATGGCTCCCCTCAACATGCTTCGCTGTATACACGGCGTCGTAGAGGTATAGGGCAAATGTTCCGGTGCCAAGGAATTGCAGGAATAAGCTGTGCATTGGTTTTAGCAAGGTACTGAATTAGTTGCTAATATTCCATTACTGAATTCCTTCCAACCTTTAGATTCATGGTAAATAATTTTTGCTGACAGAGGTTAGTAGGGTGGTAAAACAACAGCCTTGCAGGGCATCTTTCAAATTGTACCACCTGATAATTATTTCATCGAGCACAATCCTTGGCAAAACTTATGGAATCACCCACTAAGAGAAGATGGTCAATCGTTTTTGTTTTTTTTAACTATGTAGCAAATACACAAATCACATGTACAGATATAACACAAAACAATGATTAATGGCTAAAAATTCTGACTATGTGAAAGACATCTGAAACAAATGAAATTAAATTACGTAAATTATAAGCACTGTTTTTTCAGATCAAGTCAGGGAAAAATATATTATGGAAATATTGAGAAAAGTGATGGTATAACCTTTGAATCTGCATCTCAAAAACAAATATTGGCAGACGTCTGAAAATACTAATTTTTCTGCAGTTGGAAGGGAAAGTATTATAGAAAGTCTATTAAAGACAGAAATCCAGCACAGTGTGTTAAAAAATGTTTGTTGTTCCCAAACAGCTGTATGTAAAATTTAGCGTAAGTGCAGTATCAACAATAATAAAGTATAAAAGAGAAAAAATATATGTGTAGACCAAGGAAGACAGGTAAGTGTCATAATAGAAAACTTAAAGCAATAAGTCTTTAGAAAATTCAAAATGGACAACAAAACAGTCAGTGCTTGTGACGGAAATGGAAGAAATCAGATAGATGAAAATGGGATCTACATTTTTTATATTTTTTAGGGGTGTTTCTGTTTTCCATTTGGCACATGTCAGAAGTCACCTGGGCCCGACTAACCACAATGACTATGATGATACCAGTTTGATCTCTGTTATGCTGTGTTACTTTGTCCAGCATTTTTAATGGATTCACATATATTGCAAGTTTTATTGAAAACACATGATGATGCAGCAGGATACCATCGAGCAGCATCCTGTTGACATATAATTGCTTAGTACAAAATATGGATTTGTCAGGATTTCAGTTGTACAACAGGATGTAAAAATAAGACATTATCCATTCGTCTGTCTTTTTGAAAAAAATAATCCTGATGAAAACCCATTACAGGTAGACAAGCTGAAACATTTAACCATCTTAGTAAAGCTACTGAAAACTGTTTATGGATCAGTTTAATGCAAAACAGAAATTGGACATTTAAAAGAAATGTAATGTGAATAGGCCATTACACCTTAACAGGAGAAAACATGTTTAGAATGGACTAAGTCGAAGCAATCACGTAGTAAGAATGACTGAATGAAAGTAATATTCAGTGATGAATTACCATTCTACATTGGCCAACGGGAAAAAACTTTTGTGTGGTGCCATTCTAATGAAATATTTAAAGATGACTGCCTGAAGATAACACTTAAAATTCCCTACTTATTTGAGTTATGGGGTTTCTTGTAAGGAAAAGGATCAGGCGAAATGGCAATCATTACCTCAACTGTTGCACAGGTGTACAATTTTTTTTCTTATTCTATTTATTATAATACAAAATGGGTTTGGTGATGATGAAGTCATTTTCAGGATGATAGTATATCATCTTTGCCACGTAGCAAAGAGACATAACTTTTTTCAAGAATGGCATATCAAGAAATGGCGACGGCAGCAAACTATCACAATCCTGATGCAATTGAAAGCTTAACCCTTTAACACTTCCAAAGAAAAAAAATATTACTCTTCATTTTTCTCCTCCTCGCCTTCCAAAAGCCATAACGTTTTTATTTTTCCACCTACATAGACACACGAGGGCTTTTATTTTGCAGGACAAGATGTACTTTCCAGTGGTTTTATTCATATTACCATAGAATATACTAGGAAACCGCAAAAAAATTGTGGAGCAAAATGTGAAAAAAACGTACTTGCCCCATGTTTGCAGGAGTTTTGTTTTTGCGGCGTTAATACGCATCCGGCAATACCAAACATGTAGGGTTTCCGTTAAGTTTTGGTGGCGTGAACAAATTCCAAATATTTTGTATATTTGAAACTTGCGCTGCAGCGCCATTTTGTGCAACCAATAACTTTTTTCTACTAACACCAATGGACGTCAGTGAGGCGGCATTGTTTGCAGCCTGAAGTGTACCTTTTATTGTTAGCAGTTTGGAATGCATGCGACTTTTTTGATCAATTTTATTCCAATTTTTATAGGACATGAAATGACCAAAGAACCGCAATTTTGGCATTTGGAATTTGTTTTCTTCTACAGTGTTTAGCATATGGGATAAATGATGTTATATTTTAATATATCAGACTTTTATGGATGCAGTGATACCAAGTGTGTGTAACTTTGTTATTATTTTATTTTTTTATTTGTAAAATGGCAAAAAGCGGGTGATTTGAACTTTTAATACTTTTGTTTACATGTTAAAACTTTATTTATTTTTGTTACCTTAACATTGAGTCCCCCTAGGGCGCTTTGCCACTAGGAGGCGCGATCGTTAATACAGCTTACTGCATTGTATAGACAATGCATTAGGCTGTACCAAGATGGCGTTTTCCCCACTTCCTGTCTGGGGCCGGAAATGGTGAAAACGAGAACATGGCAGCGATGGGAGCCTTCACAAGGCTCCCAGCTGCCATGTTAGCCCATCGGGACACAGTGATCTCATCGCTGATGTCCCGATCGGAATGAAGAACGCTGCGCGGCACCATTTTTCATTCATTTAAACGCCACGGCCATCTTTGCTGCGGCGTCTAAAGGGTTAAACAGCGTAGGCGGGCGAAGCTGCGATCCTGTTACACAACTCCTTAACACCACCATGTTGTATCCATACGTCAAGGTGGGTTAGAGGGTTAAGGTGAAAATTAAAAAACTGGTACGTGACAAGGCTTCAACTCACAAAGCTGAACTTTGAACTGCTACGGTAGATTTCAGGAAGTCACAATGTTCAGCTTTTTAACAGACATTGTTTTGTGGTATATCTGTGCATTTGCTACAAAGAATTTGAGCTAGGTAATTCTATCACTTTTGCCAGAGGTTTTATGTGAAAGCATTGTGCCTTTCCATGACCTCCAATATAGTGAGCTGTATAGCAGATATACTTGGACAGTAGTGGTTTAACAGGTTATAGATATTAATGTCGGATTTTAGAAGTCATCAATTGTAATATGTTTATGTATCTTGCTTTATGTTATCTTTTCAACAATATCTTTATTTAGATAGAGCTAGAAAGAAATAGCATCACTAAAAATTGTAATTCATTTATGCTCTGGACTGTGGACACGCTTGTGTCTGCCTCTGCTGGCCTGGCCATCACTCAGCTCTCCCTGCTTCTGCTCCGCTCCCACTTGCTGTCTCTGACAACACGAGTATCTGTCCTCTCGGGCATGTGTGACAGTTCCTTAAAATTTAAAGGGCCAGTATACCGCTGATTGGCAATCACCAGGCACTGGACCATTTATTACATCACTTCCTCCAAATACTCCTTGCTAGTTTGTTGGTGTGCTTCCTTAGTGTTTTGCTAACTGATTTTTACTATGGGCAACAAAGAAGGTCTTATACCCCGACAGTTTTCATACATGCCCCCTTTTGTGATTATTTGGTGTCAAGAGAACCTTGTTTTATATATCTTATGGTCAGTAATTTAAATGGTTTTAAAGGCACATTTCACAATATAAAAATAAAATTCCATTTTTATAGGAAATTTTTTTTACCAGCTGAATATTCAGTGATGTGCTTCCATTTCAGCTCATGTCAGTCACATTGTATTAAATCTCCTCTTTGTAAGATGAGCCTTTGTGTTTATATCTGTTGGTGTGGAAACAAATCAGATATTTTTTTTATATTTATGTTGACTGCTTTAGTGCCTTGAAGCACTCACTGTACACCAAACTATCCATATTACATTCTACACGTCCTAGTTTGCTAAAAAACACCATTGACATAAATACCATAATGGAAAAACTTCCAACACGTAAATTTCCTATTTAAGAGCTGTTCTTTTTTAAAATGTCACTATGTAATTGTTCACAATTGTTTTTATCAGATTTAATATACTGTACAATGCTGAACAAGCTGCCAGAATAGAGAGCTAATAAACAGTACACAGCTAACCATGATCTGGCTTTGCATAGAACACTGATGAAAAATTATTATTTATCCACAGAAATAGTAGCATAGCACAGCAGAATTTGCCAATGTTGCAGTAACTAAATTGTCACTATCTTCCCTTTAGCAACAATGTACCTCAATGAATCCCTGGCTTTTTGTAAATTGTGTTGAACTATTTTGGAGCAGGTATATCTTAGGTTTTAGGGCCACATGTATGAAAAGTGTCTAGGTCTAAAACTCACTTTGTTTCTCATGGCGACCAATCAGAGCGCCCTTTTCATTTCACATAGTGCTCTGGAAAAATGAGAGGGGTGCTCTGATTGGTTGCTATAGGCAACAAAGTGAATTTTAGACCTAGACAGTTTTCATACATGTGGCCCTTAATCTCTTTTTGTTTAAACAAGGATTTATTTTTTTGTATAGCTAGTCCATCACTAAGCTAAATTGAGTGCATGTGCTTAAAGGGGTTGTCTCACCAGGCTGTTTCACAGATCCAAAAGTAGCTTTTATTCATACAACCTCTCTCTTGCTGTTCAGGCTGTGGGTGTTTCTATGGCAATGATTAGCATATCAGCTTTAAAAATAAAGGTCTGCTAATTACCATGAAATGAGAGCAGGAGATGTTTATATAAAAAGTCCAGAGAAGCTTAGAAGCATAAGTAAACAAAAATAATTAGTCTCCTTTGTTTGTTAGATCAGATAACACTCAAGCTCTCATGCTGCTGGCAGTTCTGTGTGCCATTCTGTGTTATGACTTCATCTAGAGACACATGAGTGCTCTCAGAGGTGATAAAAACATTTTAAATTCTTAACAAACAAAAATAAACAAATCGATCTATTTGGAAAACCTCTTCGTTTACTGTTATCTACATATTGAAAGCTAATCTTTGTAGTGTGACAACCCCTTTACAACTTCTTCATACAGCTATTTTTGCCAATAACATGCCTTTTTTTAAAAAAATCCTAGATTTTAATAGCTATAACTTTCTCATTTCTTTGCCTACATGGCCATAAGAGGACTTAGTTTTTGTGGAAAAATTGTACTTTTTATTTATACGATGGTATCATTTTAATTATACCATAAGATATATTGGAAATCCAATAAAATATTCTTTGTGGAGTGAAACAAGAAAAAAAACGCAATTGCACCTGTTTAGGTTCATTTCTATTGTGTTCCCAATGTCATATAAATAACATGATGACTTTATTTTGCAAGTTTGTCTGATCAGCAATACCGAATGGATATAGTTTTCATGAAGTCTGACTACTTTAAAGAAAATCCTTATTTTTTGTTAATAATATGGTAGATTACTGAATGCCAGCTTATTGTACCTATGCATAGAAGTATGCATTGGAATTCTCTAGGGCATGCTACGTACACTAAGTATGCTCTAATAGGATACACATGAGATAGCCCTGGAGATCCTTTTAAGTATTTAACTGTCTCCACTTTGATTCCAGCCCTGGTGATTATGACATCAGAATGGTCATAAGCATTCCAAGGGTGCTCCCTCCTTTGTTTTATTGAATCACTAAAGGAGTTAACTGCTGAGATCAGTGTTTTCTTTAACCACTGCGAATGTGGCAGAAGCAGGGCTGTGTGTCATTGCTGATGAAGATAAATTCCATAATGGCATACATTTTTGTACTGGACTGGGAACAGCATGAGTAATAGTTTCTAAGATACAATAGGCCGCTGTAAATAAAGAGGATCAATGATAAACAATGAACTGTAATATATAGTTGATCTTGAATGATTTTGCCTTCATAAAAAATATTGATTCAGAAGCACAATCAGAAAATAGCAAAATTTGTACTAACAATAGGCATTGCTGCCTAGAATATACAAAGTTCAAATTCTCCCTTAAAAAAAAGTATGAGAGGAAGACTGCGCTGCGGCCTGAACAAGTATAGTCATTGCACTGAATTTTTAAACTTGCAACTCTTCTTCAGTGAATTAAAAACTCATAGCATGTAAATGGAACTTTACAGTTTCAGAAGCATTTTTTTAATTGTGATTAAGAAGATTTGTAAAAGTAACAAAAATGCAGCCATATTTGTTGTCATTTAAACCCTTTAAAGACCAAGCTATTTTTTTCTTTGAAACCTTTTTATTTTTCTGTCACCATATCCATATGAGGACTTGTGTTTTTCAAGAAAAGATTTATTTTTTAATGCCACTATTTTGGTATACATGCAGTTGAAACCAGTATCCAACATGAAATCAGAATAAACCTTACCCATTTTAGGTCAATTAGGATTACCAAAATTATTTATACAGTGAATGGATAGAAGGGGAAGCAGAAGAATATGGCCATAGCCATGCAGACATAGTATGAGCTGGAGGCCAAAGTCTCATCTATAAACAGCACCCCAAAGCTGGTGTCTGCAAATGGAACACTCCTTAAAGATAAATTACTTGACTTGGCTTTAAACCCTTAATCTTGTTTTAAGGCTCTTTAATGGATCAGGCAAACCCCATTGACTGTCGATTTTCCACCATGGTGTCCACTGTTTTAGCAACGCTGTGCTATTTTTTCCACCATTCAGGATGGAATTTGCAACTGAAGTTCTGAACCTTCAACGCAGATGTGAATAGTGCCTATAGAGTATCTGTATAGCTGATAAGAAATGTCAACATTTTTGCAAACTAAATTTGTCTAGTCTAAGTTCAAACTGTCTAAGTATTAGACAGTATTGAAAATTTGCCCAAGTATAGTTTGAGACTTAGGGGAACATGTATAAAAATCGGTGCGTCGAAGTGCCTGTTTTCACGGGTTTTTCAGTGAAAACTGCGCCTGATGTATGTCTGCACTGAAGTGCGCTCATACATGCGGGGAAAACTTCGACGCCTCCAACAGAGAGACCACATTGAAATTGGTCTGCCTGTCGGAGCTTTAATGCGCCTTACTTTGCCGACCTGCATTCATACATGCGTCGGTGTTTTGGAATGTGGTGCGTCCCGCCCCAGAACGCCCACAGCACGCCCCTTTATGTTAGGCGCATAAGGAATTGATGAAGCTTTCGCCTAATGCGCCTAACACATAGGGGAGGTGCGTCCGACAGTGGAGCCAGCACAGAGAGGTGCATTATACGCCAGAAAATTGTCGAAAATGCAGATCATACATGTCCCCCTTAGACTTAAAGGTCTATAGTGTCTGGCATCACCTCTTTATAGGATAATAGGTTTTTACAGTTTTAGTTTACGACCATTCTCTTAAATGCAGGAACTGATAAAGAATTGCTTAATGAAGAATTTAGACATTGTAAGGTTATGTGTACATGGCAAAAAAGGATGCTGAAAAATAAGTATTTATTTAAAAAAAAAGTTTATGTGCATTTTTATACGCTATTATACACATTTTTGCATTTTTTATGTTTGTTGTTTTTTTTTACTTTTTATAGTGTCATAAAGGCACCAGTAATGCATCAAACAACAACATACATGTGTAACTGGGACATTCTTTACCATCCCCATCGATTCTTCCTTGTAAAATTATATGCATAAAATACACATTTATACACCAATAAATTACATGCACTTCAGTTTCTATTGCTTAAAATGATGAATAAAAATATGCACCATATGCCCGGTTATGTGCTTACAGAATATTGTGACCCTTTAGATGCATTATGCACATTATGATTAGAGATGGGCGAATTGATTCTAATGAAGTGAAATTCGTTTAGAATTTCAGGAAAACTTCGGTTCTGAACGAAGTCGAAGTTTGGGGTACTTTGGGTGAATGAAGTGTGCTTTTGATTGATAAAATGGCTGCGAGCACATGGCGTTTCATGGGGCAAAGAACTCTGGGAGCAAGAAGGGCATAGCCTGCATGACATGTGCAGAGATGAAGCCAATCAGAGACCGGCGGGATTCTGTGACGTCACCGCACTATATAAGTCCGGGCGCGACGCTGGGAGCTCACACTCCTCTCACTGTACTGATTAGGGAAGGTGCTGCCGCGGCTGCTTGTAATAGCTCTTAATGAAGAACTGATTTTTATACAGCGATTTTTGTGGGGTGTCTCAGCTTGTCTCAGACACTGCTTCTCTTAACGTTCTATTTCTGATTTTGTGGGGTATTGGATCTAAAGTCCAGTGTGGTCCACTGCTGCTGCATTTTACATTTTTAATGCTATTGCTCCAGCACATTGAATATCCAAGGGGGATCTAAGCTGTTCTGTTGTATTCATTTAAAGAAAGCGTTTTTAACAATACAAATACCACTTCATTTTTGGCTGCTCAATTCTTTTGCGCAATTTACATCCAGGGGTTAATTAAACGTTGTTCTGCTGCTGTGGTGACTCAAAAAAACCATCTTTTTCACCGCCAAAAAAATATTTTTTTCCCTGTAGCATAATTCAAGCGAAGGTTAATTACAATTTTTTCTCTTGTTGTGTAGCGTAAAAAACACGGCATTGTAACACGCTACAAAGCTAGTAGTTTGTGGTTGCTCAATTGTTTGGCGCAATTTACATTCAGGGTTAATTAAGCGTTGTTCTGCTGCTGTGGTAACTAAAAAAAACGTCTTTCACCGCCAAAAAATACATTTTTCCTGTAGCATAATTCACAAGCGAAGGGTTTAAATTACAATTTTTTCTTTGTTGTGTAGCGTAAAAAAAACGCGATTGTAACACGCTACAAAGTTAGTAGTTTGTGGTTGCTCAGTTGTTTGGCGCAATTTACATCGGGTTTTATTATGCATTGTTTTGCTGCTGTGGTGACTAAAAAAACCGTCTTTCCCCGGCAAAAAAACCTTTTTTCCTGTAGCATAATTCACAGGAAGGTTAATTACAATTTTTTCTTTGCTGTGTAGCGTAAAAAACACGCCATTTTAACATGCTACAAAGCTAGTAGTTTGTGGTTGTCAATTGTTTGGCGAAAATTTACATCCAGGGGTTAATTAAGCGTTTTTTTGGCTGCTGTGGGGGACTAAAAAAAAACCGTCTTTCCCGCCAAAAAATACATTTTTCCTGTAGCATAATTCACAAACGAAGGTTAATTAAAATTTTTTCTCTTGTTGTGTAGCAAAAAAATACACACCATTGTAACACGCTACAAAGCTGGTAGTTTGTGGTGTCAATTTCTTTTGCGCAGTTTACTTTCAAGAGTTAACAAAGTATTTTTCTGCAGTTGTACTCGTAAAAGAAACTTTTTTTTTCCCGCCACAGAAGAAAACTGTAGCATAATTCATATCTAAAGGGTTTTAATTAAGCCTGTTTGTGCTTTTACATTCAGTAAAATGCACAGAGTTTTTAAACGGCACATACAAGACAATTTTCCTGCCCATTTGTGGAGCGCAATTTATATCCAAGGGTTCCCCCAGCTTGTTACTGGGTTCATTTGGCATAAAAATACAGGGGGGTGTATTTATCATATACGATATCTTCATCAACAGTGTCTGTACTTTTTAGAACAAACAGTATGTCAGACAGAGAAGGGGGCAGGCTCTTCACCTGCGAGTGGCGTGGGCACAAACATTCCTGGAGCAGGCCAAGGTCGCAGCACAGCAAGGGGATATCGCAGCAGGGGGCACTCGGTGAGGCCACAATGCCGCTGTCATCTAGCGGCCGTGTGCTGACTAGCAACCCCAAGGGTTCTTGATTGGTTGACTAGGTCTCCACTTCCTCCCAGATGACATCTGAAAACCCCCAGCCAAGAGTCGGTGGGAACCTCAGCCCAAAACCCTTAGTTGGCATGGCCCGGGAGCGGGTCAGCGGTCCTCACCTGTCCTCAACCCGCCTCTCTCCCATCCGGTTTTTCCCTCAGCCAGAGATGTGGTCTGGGTCAGCGCCACTATTTTTGCGGGGTGAACAAATTGAGGAGGGCAGTCAGCAGCTACTTGGCAGCGAAGAAATGGAGCCAATCCCTTGCTTCTTGCCCGTAGGCGGCAAAGTATAGATGTGGAGGGGTGGCATGGGAGGTCATGTTGTGAGGGGTCAGCCTCTGCATACCAAGACCGGTGATGAGGACAGCAGTGACGAGAAAAACAAATTGATGATGATGTAGCCGACCGCACTTGGGAGCCGGGTGAAGCAAGGGCTTCATCATCGTCGTAAGAAGAGGGCGTCAGCTGGCGCGTCAGGCAGCGGCGCGCCGCAAGTGGGTTGTGTGGCCCCGAGTCAGCAGGGTAGCAGTAGTGTGAGGTCGGGAGCCCAAACGGCACGGGGTAAAAAACCCGCTTGCAGGTTCAAGAAGTAGCGGCACAGGGGCTCAGCGAGGGCCCCGGCGGCAGTAGTACTCAGTGCGGAGCATTGGCCCGGGAAAATCAGCTACTCGGCGGTGTGGCAGTTCTTTGCTAAAATACCGGAGGAGCCGAATATGGGTATATGTAGAATCTGTGGCAGAAAGTGAAGCGTGGCCAGGGAGCTAAAATTGGCACCACGGCCCTGTGTCAACAATGCAGCGTCACCATCCGGTGGCCTGGGAGAAATGTGGCTCAGATGTGGTGGTCCATCCTGCCGCCGCAGCAACAGCAGCAGCAGCGCCCAGTGGCACGCATGCCATTGCAGCCAGTCAAGGTCACCACCTCTGCAGAAGGGAGCTGTTTCTCTTTGACATCATTTCCCGGTCCAGATGCTACTGCTCCTCGCTAAATCATGGGCCGCAGTCGTTCAGCGAGGCGATTGCCCAAAAAGACAACAGTATGGTCCCAAAAATCCTAAGGTTTCAGCAGCTAACCGTGCTCTGTCCAAGTTGTTGGTACTGCAGTCCCTCCCTTTCCAAATGGTGGACTCTGCCCCCCCATTTTAGAGAACTAATGGCTTGGGGCAAAGCCGAGATGGAGAGTTCCAAGCGTAATTTCTTTTCCAAAAGGCGTACCAGCACTTCATAAATATGTAGACAGAAAGTGGGCCAGTCTTGAGCTTATCGGTTTTTTTCAAGGTGCACGGCAGCGCGACGTCTGGAGCTGTAACTACGGTCAGGCCAGTACATCTCATTTACGGCCCCCTGTGTGAATGTGTTCCTGCCCAGGCACCCCAACAACTTGGAAGGGGACGCCGCTTTCTCCTCCACGTTGTCAAATGCTGCTGTTTTGCCAATGTCCGCCTCCTCCTCCTCCACCACCACCACCATCTCAGCCTCCACAAGTACTGCTCCATCATACCACATGTGTAGGGCACAGCAGTGTCACGCAGTTCTACACCTGGCTTGCCTCGGCTTGCAGCAAGAAATCGATGTGTGGCTTTCTCCGCGCCAACTGCAAATCGGAACCATGGTGACGGACAATGGGAGTAACATGGTGTCCGTGCTGCACCGAGGAGGGATGGGCCATGCGCCCTGAATGGCGCACGTGTTCAAATTTGGGTTTTGAAAAGGTTCCTGAAGCCTTCCACAGATCTTCAGAAAATTCTGAAAGTGGCCAGGAAAAATGTGCATGCCCTTCATCCATTCCTACAAAGCCAGGAAACACCCTCCCCGAGTTGCAGCGGGAGAAAGGCCTTTCCCCCCAAAACACTTGATATGCGATGTTTCCACCCGTTGGAATTGCAGCCTGGACTGACTGTATGAACAGAGAAAAGGGCCCTTAACGATTTTTTGATGATCCAGGCGGACAGGGTACTCCCCCGTGTAACCTTTGATGTCAGCCAGTGGCAGCTCATGGTGACACCCGTCGTTTGTTGAGGCTATTCGAGGAGGCCACGTTATTTGTCGTCGCCAGGACTACAGGATGAATAACGTCATTCCACTGCTTCATGTCCCGGAACAGATGCTGAAAATCTCTGGGCAGGGGATGGAGACATGGCGATTACATCTCGCGGCCCAATGAGTCCGGTGGGGACTGAAATGGAGGAGGAGGAGGAGGAATTTGGGAGGGAGAAGCATTGTCTGGTGAAATGAGTGGATTTTTTACCCAGGTGACAAGAGAGGAGGAGCAGGAGCAGCTGGAGGGGTAGATGGAGATGAGGAAGACGAGACAGATGACCCGCAAGCACCGTGGCAGTTTTAAGTGGAGATGGAAAACAGGGAGCCCCGGGGTCACTTGTGCAGATGGCCCGCAGCATGCTGATTTGCCTGGCTAGTGACAGCCGAATAGTTTAGCATCCGGCAGAGGGATGACTTCTGGCTCTCCCCTATTGGACCCTCGCTACCGGTCCAAAATGGGAGCCTTTTTCCCAGCTATTGAGAGGGAGGACAAAATCAAATACTATAGGGAAATCCTCCTTAGTCAGTTGGCCGCTGCCTATGTGCGGCATCGTTCCTCCTCTGGGGACAGGTCTGACGTGGTGGGGTTCATCAGCGCTACACGTATACTGCCGCGGTCTGCTGGGGTATAGGTGGGGGGGGGTAGGAGCTGTACCAGCTCCATCAGCAGCAACCTTAGTCTGGAGTCCACTGTTGAGAGCTTCCTTCACCTCCTATGAGGAGGGCATCGCCAGCAGCAGCAGCAGAGGACCTGGAGAGAGTCACTGAAACAACAGGTGGTGGCCTACATGGACAGCTCTCATGCCACCCCAGTTAGAAGTTCCGATGGGACTATGGGCAGTCAAACTGGTGTGTGGCCGCAACTTGCCGAGTTTGCAGTGGAGAAGCTGTCCTGCCCGGCAGTAGTGTGGCATAAGAGGGGTGTTCAGACAAATGCGGCGGGGGCCCATCGTTACCCCAAGCGTGAACCCGCTTGTCCACGGGAAATGTGGAACTTCGACTGACCTTTTTCAGATGATTCAGGCGTGGATCGGCCAGGATTTCCACACACCATTGCCTTAGGTTCAGGTCTGGGTTCAAAACTACTGCCTCAGCCACTTATTCTGATGCCGCCAGCCGCCTGATGCACACATCCTGCTGACAGTTTCTCCATATGCCTACCACCATCTTTACCAGGGATGGTATTGCCAACCAACCTCAAACGTCTGTCATGTGCCTCTCTATGACCTCAATCTGCTGCTGCTGCTGTTGCCGTGACATCCTCACTTGTCATTGTGCACTCTCTGACCTCATGCTGCTGCTGCTGTTGTTTTGTGCTGCGGTTCACCTACACACTGTGTCATTGTGCCACTGACTGACCTCATTGCTGCTGCTGTCGTGACTCCACACTGTGTTCTTTGTGCCACTTCTGTGGCCTACTTATGTTTGGCACCTCCAGAATGTCATTGTGGCTACTGTTGACCTTCATGCTGCTGCTGCTGCCGTAACCTACACTCTGTGTCATTGTGCACTCTGTGGCCTAACTCCTGTTTAGCAAACCTCCAGAATGTCACTGTGACACTGCTGACCTCATGCTGCTTGCTACGTGACCTCCTCTCTCTGTTAATGTGCAATCTGTGGCCTAACGCCTGTTTTTGCCACATCCAGAATGTGTCATTGTGCCACTGCCTGACTTCATGCTGACTGATGCACGTGCCCCTCCACACTGTGTCATTGTGCCATTCTGTGGCCTACTAGTGTTTTGCCACCTCCAGATTGTGATTGTGCCTCATGCCTGACTCATGCTTGTCTTTTGTGGTGATGTCGTGACCTCCACTCTCTTCATTGTTCCACTCTGTGGCCTATACTGTTTTGCCACCTCCTGAATTGTCATTGTGGCCACTGTTTCTGACCTCATGCTGCTGCTGCCGTGACTACACAATGTGTCATTTTCACTGCT
This sequence comes from Phyllomedusa bahiana, assembly GCA_025379985.1. Classification (NCBI taxonomy): domain Eukaryota; kingdom Metazoa; phylum Chordata; class Amphibia; order Anura; family Hylidae; genus Phyllomedusa; species Phyllomedusa bahiana. The sequence continues at coordinate 45,649 of JAODAL010015264.1, forward strand.
GTATGTCCTCGATGCTGCTGCTGTGGCTGCTGCCATGAACTTACACACTGTTGTTATTGTTCCCACTCTGTGGCCTACCCTGTTTTTGCCACCTCCAGAATGTCATTGTGCCCACTGTTGACCTCTCTTGCTGCTGCTGTGGCTGCTGCCGTGACTACACACTGTCATTGTGCCCACTGTCTGACATCATGTGCTGTGTTGGCTGCTGCCATGACCTACAACACTGTGTCATTGTCCCTACTCTGTGGCCTATCTCATGTTTTGCACTCCAGAATGTCATTGTGCCACTGTCTGACCTATGCTGTGCTGTGGCTGTGCCATGACCTACACACTGTGTCATTGTGCACTTGTGGCCTACTCCTTTTCCACCTCTAGAATGTCATTGTGCCACTGCCTGATCCTCATGCTGCTGCTGCTGTGATGCCGTCAACTCACCTGTGTCATTGTGCCAATCTTTGGCCAACTCCTGTTTTGCAACTTCCCTAATGTCATTGTGCCACTGTCTGACCTCAAGCTGCTGCTTTGGCTGCTGCCGTTGACCTACACACTCTGTCTTGTGCCACTGTCTGACCTCATGCTGCTGCTGTGACTGCTGCCGTGAACTACACACTCTATCATTGTGCCAATGTTCTGAACCTCATGCTGCTACTGTGGCTGCTGCCGTGACCTACACACTGTGTCATGTCCCACTTGTGCATAATCCTGTTTTGCCACTCCAGAATGTCATTGTGCCACTACCTGACTCATGCTGTGCTGCTGTTGATGCCGTCAACTTCACACTGTGTCATTGTGCCACTCTTTTGGCCTTACTCCTGTTTTTGGCACCTCCAAAATGTCATTGTGCACTGTCTGACCTCATGCTGATGCTTTGGATGGGCAGCCGTGACCTACCACACTCTGTCATTGTTGCACTGTCTGACCTTCATGCTGCTGCTGGGGCTGCTGCCGTGACCTACACACTCTGTCATTGTGCCCACTGTCTGACCTCATGCTGCTGCTTTGGCTGCTGCCGTTACCTACCCACTGTGTCTATTGTGCCACTGTCTGACCCTCATGCTGCTGCTGTGGCTGCTGCCGTGACCTACACACTGTGTCATTGTCCACTCTTTGGCCTACTCCATGTTTTGCCAACTCCAGAATGTCATTGTGCACTGTCTGACCTCATGCTGCTGCAGTGGCTGCTGCCGTGACATACACACTGTGTCATTGTGCCACTGTCTGACCTCTTGCTGATGCTGCTGTTGATGCCGTCAACCCAACACTGTGTCATTGTGCCACTCTTTGGCCTACTCCTGTTTTTGCCACCTCCAGAATGTCATTGTGCCACTCTCTGACCTCCATGTTGGACGTTCGAACCTCCGTCCAACATTTTTCTTACATGATGAAACTTTTTGCAAAATATTTCAGATGATTAATAACAAATACGCATTTGAAATTATCCTGTTGAATGTTGACTTTTTACAGAAAGAGTTGTCTACTTTGAAGAGTGCTCTATCATCGTTGGAGGAACAAATTAAGTCACTTTTATCCTTGCCGGATTTGAGGAGTATCGAATAGTATGTCTAAAAATTAAAGTAGACTACAGAGCTGAGATCGAGGAAAATGAAACGTGATAAATGGCATCGCCGACATGGAGGACTATCAACAAGGTAAAACCTATAATTGGCAAGGACAACATGGCCAATCTACGTATAGTAGGAAGAAAGCACGCAAATTTGGACATGCCAGATTTGGTTACACTACGGCTAACTCTGATTCGACTGAGGAGTCGGTCCAGTCTGATTTTTTAGATCCACAGAATCAGGCAAGAAATATAGGTCGAGAAGGGGAGGTAGGAAACATCATCGACAACAGAAGAGGCATAGGCAAGGTGACTTTACTACAGAATCCATCCCAGACAGATGACCGGTCGTGCCTCGGGTCCAGCAACGGGGGCATTCACAGGATTAGATGCTCAGGTGAACCTTGTGGTGAATATCTCTCTGTAACTTTGTATGACATTGAGGTAAAATTTTGATTTAGGGGTCTTTTTTTAAGCCCATGTTTACAAATTGTGATTGGGTTTCAATTGTGAAATCGACTTACAGAATTTCTTCAGTGCGCTTGCGCCTGAAGCATTCTTTAATGACATGAAGAGGAGTATATTGGATTGTAATGCCGATGATTCTTTACATACTGTTCATTTGGGTGACCTTGGGCTGAGGAATAAGAGCTCTTTTTCCCCTCCCCATTCTAACCATATTGTCGAGACATATATTGAGTTGACAACTGGATATATGAGAGATCTGCAAGATAAAAGTGTCAGTTATAGACGCAATTTGTCATTTGAAGAGAGCCAGGCCCTTAAGAGTTTGATGAATAATCGCTTCAATAGTTATTTAACGGCTGACAAGGGGGAGAGCGGTGTGGTGATGGACAGGGACCAGTATGAGAGGGAAATTTTTCGCCAATTGAGTGATGATAATGTATATTCTGTTTTGACAAAGGACCCGAAGTTTGACATTATGAAGGAAGTTAATGTGTTTATTGACAGGGCAATTTGTGAAAGAATCAATGATGAAAAATTGGGGAATTTTTTGAAGGTTTCCTCGCCAGTGACTCCGGTTCTATACACCTTCCCAAAGATACACAAGAATTTGGGTAATCCCCCTGGGAGACCAATTGTGTCGGGTAGGGGTTCTGTTTTTAGTAACATAGCGATATTTCTCGATAGAGTCCTTCGGTCCTATGCCACGTCTGCTCCCTCCTATGTCAGGGATACATCCGATTTTTTGTTAAAATTGCGAGGAGTTGTATTGCCAGATAAATTCTTCCTGGTCTCGTTCGACGTTGTTTCATTATACACGTCGATCGAACATGTACAGGGTTTGGAGGCCGTCGGTATGGCGCTCACCGGCGCGGGATGCGATCAGAAATATGCACAGTTTGTCCTGACCCTTTTGGAGATTGTCCTTAGAAGGAATTATTTCCTTTTTGGGGACAAATTTTATCTCCAATTGAGAGGCACAGCCATGGGGTCCAATGTGGCCCCACCCTATGCTAACATCTTCATGGCGGCTGTGGAGGACAAATTTGTGCATAAATCCATCTTTTCTGATCGTGTCCTGTGCTGGTGGCGCTATATTGATGACATTTTCTTAATTTGGACAGGCACAATGGAAGAACTTGATGACTTTCATAATCATTTGAATGAATGTGTTGGAGGTCTACAATTTACTAAGAGTGTTTCTGAGGAGTCATTGCAATTTCTAGACACATTGGTTTATGTACAGGATGGTCAGTTGGAAACCGATTTATTTGTTAAGACGACCGATCGGAATAATCTTTTGGATTACAAAAGTTTTCACCCGAAGCATATGTTGGACACATTACCATGGAGTCAGCTATTAAGAATGAGGAGAATAGTGTCAGATGAGGTTAGACTTGATGCTAAGATTCAGGATATGTGTAACAAATTTGTTCAGCGGGGTTATCCCAAAACGTTGCTAAAACGACATTGTTCACGCCTGAGGAACATACAAAGGGAAGATACATTGGTTTGCAAACAGAAGGTGAAGGGGGGATAGGATCCCTTTTGTAACAACACATAGTCATCTGGGTGGAGAAATAGCGAAGTGTCTCAGGAAAGAATGGGATATTTTGTGTAAAGGTTTACCTAATGTCCCTGAATTTTCTTTACCCCCCATGATGGCCTATCGGAGATCTAGGAACTTGCGCGATAGATTAGTTCATGCAGACTGTACAGATGACAGAGGTAAGAAACAAACGTATTTTTTACCCCCTAAGATGGGCAATTTCCCATGTTTAAACTGTTCATGTTGTGGGAATCTCCTTCGTGGTGATTCGTTTTCACATCCTCATACAGGAAAGAAGATACAGATTAAAGGTAGATACACATGTCGTTCGACATATGTAATCTACATGATTACATGCCCTTGTAGTTTGGTATACGTGGGTGAAACCACGATGGAAGCTAGAGAACGTATTAACAAACACAAAAGCACGATTAGACGCCAGTTGACTGATTTACCGGTAGCTAGACACTTTGTAGAAATGGGACATTCTGTATCTCAGTTGCGATTTAGGATTATTGACCAGGTGTTACCTCTGCGTAGAGGTGGAGATCGGGAGAAACTTCTAAGGAGGAAGGAGTTAGAATGGATTTACAATTTAAAGACACTACAACCATTGGGGTTAAACATCAAATTTAATATAGGTATGTTGTAGGATATTATCTTGAGTTTTTTGGTATATATGTATTTTGTGCTTTTTTGATTTTAGCTGTTTTTATGTGATAATAAAATTGTTTTTTATTCTTTCCTAGTGTGGACTATCGAGCGGGAGTGACTAGCCCCCTTTTTTTCTGGACGTTTTTTGTCCATATCTTTGTCTTCAATTATCTATAAATGTACATTCTCGTAAGGTATTGGCAACAGACACACGCAGTTCATATCGTATAACTATTCCGGTCTAAGTACTGGCACCGGACATGTGCAGTGATTTTGAACGTCGGAGCTGTTAGCTGACATGCGTGGATTATAAAGACATGCGCAGAGGATCGGTGGAGACGCCACGAATAGGAGTACGGATGATCCCGCTCGAGTGAGGTGTTTCCTTACATATTTTTAAATTGTCCTTATTCACGATTGGTGTATGCACTTTTTTGTAATGTGATCTTATTGGTAGAATGATTATACACATGACATGTTAAGGTGTAATTGGTTGCTATGTATATGATGGTACCGCCTTTTTGCTATATATTGTACTCTATTTGCGCATGTTTTTATGCTTGATAAAGACTCCATGTGAGTTGAAACGTTGCATTTTTTGTACTGGGATTTTACCTTTAAATAAAGGTGCACTTACTGTCTTTTACCCTGATAAAACTTCAATAAAAAATACAGTTAAGGAAAAAAATAAAGGTGCACTTATGCTGACGCCGGATTCCTATTTCTTGCTGAAGTTTGGTAGTAAGGGGTAGACTCCCCTTACATTGGCGGTCTGTTGCATTTTTTGGTGCCTATTATACGGACGTGGGAACTCCAGTGCTGTCCTACTACGATTTGCTTTACACTGCCACCATAGGTGACTGGTAGCATTATTTTTTACCCTGTTTCCCCTCCCAATGAGCTGATCATAGGATTGTGAGTAGAGATGGGCGAATTGATTCTAACGAAGTGGAATTCGTTTAGAATTTCAGAAAAACTTTGATTCTGAACAAAGTCGAAGTTTGGGGTGATTCGTGGGAACGAAGCGGGTTTTTGATTGACAAAATGGCTGCGAGCACATGACGTTACATGGAGCAAAGAAGTCTGGGAGGAAGAAAGGCGTAGCCTACATGACATGTGCAGAGATGAAGCCAATCAGAGGCCGGACGGATTCTGTGACGTCACCGCACTATATAAGTCCGGGCGCCATGCTCGCTCCTCACACTCCTCTCACTGTGCTGTGTAGGGAAGCTGCTGCTGCTTATGATATCTCATACTAAAGAACTCACTTTTATACAGCGATTTTTGGGGGGGTGTCACAGCTTGTCTCAGAGACTGCTTATCTTACGTTCTAATTCTGATTTTATGGGGTATTGGAACTGAAATCCAGTGTGCGTCCAATGCAGCTGCATATACATTTTAATGCTATCTTCTCAGTTCTTGAGCACATTGACTATCCAAGGGTTATCTAAGCCAGTTCCTGTTGTATTCAGATAAAGAAACAGCGTTTTTACAATCCAAATACCACTTAATTTTTGGTTGCTCATTTATTTTGCGCAATTTAGATCCATGGGTTAATTAAGCGTTGTTCTGCTGTTGTACTTAGTAAAAGAAATGTTCAAAGAAGAAATTTTGCCTGTAGCATAATTCATATCCGAAGGTTAATTACCAGTTTTTCTGTTGTTGTGTTCGTAAAATACACGCCGTTTTAACACGCTACAAAGCTGGTAATTGTTGGCAGCACATTTCTTTTGTGCAATTTACACCCAAAGGGTGTTAACTAAGTATTTTTCTGCAGTTGTATTCCCATTAAATAAAGAAAAAATTTTCTTTTTTCCACCGCCAAAGAAAAGGAAAAATTTTGCCTTTGGGTTAGCCATTAAAGTTCCATAATTTTCCGAACCGGTTAATTAAGCCTGTTTGTGCTTTTATATTCAGAAAAATACACAATGTTTTTAAACGGCACATACAAGTCAATTTTCCCTGCCCATTTGTGTAGCGCAATTTATATCCAAGGGTTAACCAAGCTTGTTAGTGGGTTCATTTGGAGTCAAATACAGGGTGTGTATTTATCATACACAGATATCTTCATCAAAAAGTGTTTGTACATTTTAGAACAAAGAGTATGTCAGACAGAGAGGTGGCAGGCTCTTCACCTGCTAGTGGCAGTGGCAAAAAGATTCCTGGAGCAGGCCCAGGTCGCAGCACAGCAAGAGGACGTCGCAGCAAGGGTCAGTCGGTGAGGCCAGAACTGCCGGTGTCATCTAGCGGCCGTATGTTGTTCAGCAACCCAATGGTTCTTGATTGGTTGACTAGGTCATTCACTTCCTCCCAGATGACATCTGACAACCCCAGCCAAGAGTCGGTGGGAACGTCGGACAAAACCCTTAGTTGGCATGGCCCGGGAGCGGGTCAGCGGCCCTCACCTGTCCTCAACCCGCCTCTGTCCCATCCGGTTCCCTCAGTCAGAGATCTACTATGTGGTCTGGGCTCAGCGCCACTATATAGCGAGGATGAACAATTTGAGGAGGGCAGTCAGCAGCTACTTGGCAGCGAAGAAATGGGGCCAATATCCCCTGCTTCTTGCCGTAGTGGCAAAGTAAAAGATGTGAGAGTGGCATGGGAGGTCATGTTGTGAGGGGTCAGCCTCTGCATACCAAGACCGGTGATGAGGACAGCAGTGACGATGAAACACAAATCGATGATGATGTAGCCGACCGCACTTGGGAGCCGGGTGAAGTAAGGGCTTCATCATCGTCAGGAAAAGAGGGCGTCAGCTTGCGCGACAGGCAGCGGCGCAGCCAGCAAGTGGGTTGTGTGGCCGTGAGTCAGCAGGGTAGCAGCAGTGTAAGGTCAGGAGCCAAGCGGCCACGGGGTAGAAAACCCGCTTCGCAGGTCCAAGAAAGTAGCGGCACAAGGGCTCAGCGAGGCAGCGGCGGAAGTAGTCACTCAGTGTGGAGCGTGGCGGTAAAATCAGCTACTCGGGCGTGTGGCAGTTCTTTGCTAAGACACCGGAGGAGCCGAATATGGGTATATGTAGAATCTGTGGGCAGAAAGTGAAGCATGGCCAGGGAGCTAACGTTGGCACCACGGCCCTGCGTCAAAACATGCAGCGTCACCATCCGGGGGCCTGGGAGAAACGTGGCTCAGATGTTGTGGTCCATCCAGCTGCCGCAGCAGCAACAGCAGCAGCAGCGCCAAGTGGCACGCATGCCATTGCAGCCAGTCAAGGCTCCACCACCTCTGCAGAAGGGAGTTGTTTCTCTTTGCCATCATCTCTCGGTCCAGATACACTCTGCCACCCCAGTTAGAAGGTCCGCTGGACTACTGGGCAGCCAAACTGGATGTGTGGCCGCAACATGCTGAGTTTGCAGTGGAGAAGCTGTCCTGCCCGGCCAGTAGTGTGGCATCAGAGCGGGTGTTCAGTGTGGCGGGGGCCATCGTTACCCCAAGGAGAACCCGCTTGTCCACGGGAAATGTGGAACGACTGACCTTTGTCAGCCATGACACCTCACCCAAACTTTGAGAAATGAGTCTGGGTTCAAACTACCTGCCTCAGCCACTATTCTGATGCTGCCACCCGCCTGATGCCACCCATCTGCTGACAGTTTCTCCATCTGCCACCAACCATCTTTACCAGGGACTGGTATTGCCACCCACCACCACACTGTGTCAATGTGCCACTCTCTGACCTCATGCTGCTGCTGCTGTTGTTGTCTGGCTGCAGTCCCCTCTCACACACCCCCTGTCATTGTGCCACTCTCTGACCTCATGCTGTTGCTCCTGCCGTCACCTCCACACTGTGTTATTGTGCCACTCTGTGGCCTACTCCTGTTTTTGCCACCTCCAGAATGTCATTGTGCCACTGTCTGACCTCATGCTGCTGCTGTGGCTGATGCCGTGAAATACACACTGTGTCCTTGTGCCACTCTGTGGCCTACTCCTATTTTTGCCACCTCCAGAATGTCATTGTGCCACTCTCTGACCTCATGCTGCTGCTGTGGCTGCAGCTGTGCTCTCCACACTGTCATTGTGCCACTCTGTGGCCTACTTCTGTTTTTGCCACCTCCAGAATGTCATTGTGCCACTCTCTGATCTCATGCCGCTGTGGCTGCTGCCGTCACCTCCACACTCTGTCACTGATGTTGCCACCTGAGCTTGTTTTTTTCCAGCTGTCGCTGCCATGACTTTATCAGGCTACATTTCCCCTTCAGTTTTTTGGTCAGTTTTGCCCTCTTAAGTGCCCAGGGAATTTTATAGTGAAGAGATTCTAAGAGCGGCGGCAGTCAAATGCGTGTCAAACTAAAACACAACATTGTATGAAGACCAAACCAAGCTCCCTCTGCATATTTAAGCATGGCACAACGTTCTACAGCACCCTACAGTCTCTCTGCAGCCTGGAAATAGCTGTTTTTGAACGCGATTCGTCCCGAAGTAATTCGGACCGAATTTATTTTTGTCGGGAAATTCGGCGAAGTCACCGAATCGAATTTTTGAGAAATTCGCCCATCTCTAATTGTGAGGAATAACTGTTGTCCGACAGTTTTTAGGGTGTGTGGCCACCTCTAAGTATAATTCCATTTAGATAGGAATCTTTTACTAGGATATCAGTGTCATATGCCGATTGGAATCTAAGAAATTATTCAACAATAGCATGGCATGAATTTGTGTCACACATATTGTATCGCCAAACAGTTTTTATTTTTCATATTATTATTATTCCTTCCCAAAACCACCAAAAGTTTGGAGTCACTTCGAAATTTCCTTATTTTTTAAAAAGATAATGCACAGTTTTTTTCAATGAAGCTAACATTAAATGAATCAGAAATACACTCTATGCATTGTTAATGTGGTAAATGACTATTCTAGCTGGTTGTTAATGCAATATCTACATAGGTGCATAGAGACCCATTTCCAACAACCATCACTCCAGTGTTCTAATGGCACATTGTGTTTGCTAACTGTGTAAGAAAGCTATTGGATATTTTGAACGCCCTTGAAAACCCTTGTGCAAGTATGTTAGCACAGCTGAAAGCAGTTTTGCTGATTAGAGAAGCTATAAAACTGACCTTCCTTTCAGCTGGTTGAGAATCTGGAGCATTAGGGTGCTTTCACAAGTGCATTTTTGGTGCGTTTTTGATGCGTTTTTTGTGCAGGAAGGCACAGCAATTAATATTGTACATTGCTGCACAAAAATCGCAACAAAAATCACGGTAAAATTGCGATTTTTGCTGTTTTTTTGTGCAGCAATGTACAGCATTAATTGCTGTGCCTTCCTGCACAAAAAAGCGTCAAAAAATGCATCAAAAACGCACCAAAAACGCACTGTGTAAAAGCACCTTTACATTTGTTGGTTCGAATAAACTTGTCAGAAGAAGAGATCTTTAATGTGAAACTTGACAGTCTATTCTTATTCTGAGAGACGAAGGCTATTCCATGTAGGAAATTTCCAAGAAACTGAAGATTTCCTTCAGCGGTGTGTGCTACTCCCTTCAGAGGAGAGCACAAATAGGCTCTAACCAGAGTAGAAAGAGAAGTTGGAGGCCCCGCTGCACAACTGAGCAACAAGATAAGTACATTAGAGTCTCTAGTTTGAGAAATCGATGCCTCACAGGTCCTCAACTGGAAGCTTCATTAAATAGTACCCGCAAAACGTCAGTGTCAACGTCTACAGTGAAGAGGCGACTCCGGGATGCTGGTCTTCAGGGCAGAGTGGCAAAGAAAAAGCCATATCTGAGACTGGCTAATAAAAGGAAAATATTAATATGGGCTAAAGAACACAGACATTGGATAGAGGAAGATTGGAAAAAAGTATTATGGACAGACGAATCGAAGTTTGAGGTGTTTGGATCACACAGAAGAACATTTGTGAGATGCAGAACAACTGAAAAGATGCTGGAAGAGTGCCTGACGCCATCTGTCAAGCATGGTGGAAGTAATGTGATGGTCTGGGGTTGCTTTGGTGCTGGTAAAGTGGGAGATTTGTACAAGGAAAAAGGGATATTAAATAAGGAAGACTATCACTCCATTTTGCATAGACATGCCATACCCTGTGGACAGCTCTAGATTGGAGCCAATTTCATTCTGCAACAGGACAATGACCCAAAGCACACCTCCAAGTTATGCAAGAACTATTTAGAAGCAGGCAGCTGGTATCCTATCTGTAATGGAGTGGCCAGCGCAGTCACCAGATCTCAACCCCATTGAGCTGCTGTGGGAGCAGCTTGACCTATGGTACGCAAAAAGTGCCCATCAAGCCAATCCAACTTGTGGGAGGGGTTTCTGGAAGTATGGGGTGAAATTTCTCCAGATGACCTCAGCAAATTTACAGCTAGAATGCCAAAGGTCTGCAATGCTGGAATAGCTGCAAAGGGAACATTCTTTGACGAAAGCAAAGAAAATTATTATTTCAAATAAAAATCATTATTTCTAACCTGTCAATGTCTGGACAATATTTCTTTTCATTTTGCAACTCATTTGATAAACAAAATTGTCTGGGGGACCCCAAACTTTTGAACTATAATATATATATTAAATATTATATAATATATATAATCTAAATATTATTGACATAAGAATTTTATCATTTTTATATTTTTGTTAAAAACAATGATAACTTTAAATCATTCAAATTATTATTACTTGGGTTTTTTTTTTTTTCCATTTTTTTATTGGCATTCCTATTGACAGGTGCTCCTTTCCATAGTAACAATATGTAGCTTTAGACAGAAAATCAATAAGACTTCCTCCAAAGAACAAAAGGGTGACTCTATCTAAGGTAGCAGCATTTCCATATTTACATAACAGAGGCATGTGTAATGCTGATTTTGGTGTATTTGTTATGACTTTCACTCTGTTTAGCTACAATAAGATACAGATGAGGTGTAAGATAGTTACATACAATGCCTAGCCCATGATGACCAAGAGGAATTTACAGTGTCATAAAATATACAGCACACACTTCCTGGTATGATACCCAGTGCCTAGAGATATATTTGTATATACACTATCCGTTACCTCGCAATAAACTATTTTGATCCTATTTGCATAGTATTATTGACATTTCTGAGATGCATTAGGTTTCTGTTGCCTCATTAGGGTCTACAGTTACGTGATTTGCATAGAGTTGCTCAATTGCTGAAAGCTGAAAACTTAACGTGGACGTCCTGTTACCTTGAAAGCAGATCCCTACTGTATATCAGGGACTGAGCTTATGAATTTCATAGCTCCCACTTACTGGTGAGTTCTTGGAAAGACATAAGGTAGTGCTGTATACTGAGCTACTAGAGAGCAAGGGACCTATAGAATGTTCTTGCTCAGGTGCCCCCCATTAGTCTGCCCATCAGAAGAAATGTATCTTATTGACTGATGCTAACTTGGAATCATGAAAAACTCATTCAGTTGTGTAAAAGCAGAACTCTGGTTTCAGCAAGTAAATGTTACTCCCGTGGAATGTATAATTTATATCATTTTTAATTTTCATTTATGGAGGACATAAAAACTGTCTAGGTCTAAGACTTTTTTTGTTGTCCATAGCAACGAATCAGAGCTCCCCTTTAATTTTTTCGGAGGACTATATAAAATGAAAGGGGAGCTCCGATTGGTTGCTATGGACAAGAAAGAAAGTTTTAGTCCTAGACTTGTGACCGTATGCATCAATTCCTCTGTGTTTTCTAGATCTTTTCTTGCGGTTATTCAATAGAAACTAGTATTTTTTTACGGCTAGGAAATACAGATGATCTATCTATGATTGTGACAAGGGCACATTTCTTTCTACTGGAAGTACACAGTGATGGTACTTATAGAATAAGAGGAAGCCGAGATTTTTTAAAACCATGAGAAACTGGCATAGAAAGCACATTAGAAACTTGTATACTGTGGGGAAAAAAGTATTTAGTCAGCCACCATTTGTGCAAGTTCTCCCACTTATAAAGAGAGAGGGCTGTAATTGAAATCATAGGTAGACCTCAACTATGAGAGACAAAATGAGAAAACAAATCCAGAAAATCACATTGTCTGATTTGGAAAGAATTTATTTCCAAATTATGGTGGAAAATAATTATTTGGTCAGTAACAAAAGTTCCTCTCAATACTTTGTTACATATACTTTGTTGGCATTGACCGAAGTTTATATGTTTTCTGTAAGTCTTCACAAGGTTGGCACACACTGTTGCTGGTATGTTGGCCCATTCCTCCATGCAGATCTCCTCTAGATCAGTGATGTTTTGGGGCTGTCGCTGGGCAACACGGACTTTCAACACTCTCCAAAGGTTTTCTATGGGGTTGAGATCTGGAGACTGGCTAGGCGACTGCAGGACCTTGAAATGTTTCTTACGAAGCCACTCCTTCAATGCCCTGGCAGTGTACTTTGGATCACTGTCATGCTGAAAGATCCAGCCATGGTTCATCTTCAGTGCCTTTGCTGATGGATGGAGGTTTACACTCAAAAACACTCAAAAACTCACGATACATGGCCCCATTCATTCTTTCATGTACATGGATCAGTTATCCAGGTCCCTTTGCATAGATACAGCCCCAAAGCATGATGTTGCCACCCCCATGCTTCACAGTAGATATGGTGTTCTTTGGATGCAACTCAGCTTTCTCTCTCCTCCAAACACGACGAGTTGTGTTTCTACCAAACAGTTTTACTTTGCTTTCATCTGACCATATGATATTCTCCCAATATTCTTCTGGATCATCCAAATGCTCTCTAGCAAACTTCAGACGGGCCCGGAAATGTACTGGCTTAAGCAAGGGGACATGTCTGGCACTGCAGGCGGCGTAGTGTGTTACTGATGGTTGCCTTTGTTACATTGGTCCCAGCTCTCTGCAGGTCATTCACTAGGTCCCCCCGTGTGGTTCTGGGATTTTGTCCCCCTTTTTGGATCATTTTGACCCACGGGGTTAGATCTTGCATGGAGCCCCAGATCAAGGGAGATTATCAGCGGTCTTGTATGTCTTCCATTTTCTAATTATTGCTCCCACAGTTGATTTCTTCACACCAAGCTGCTTGCCTATTGCAGATTCAGTCTTCCCAGCCTGGTTCAGGGCTACAATTTTGTTTCTGGTGTCCTTTGATAGCTCTTTGGTCTTCACCTCAATGGAGTTTGGAGTGTGACCGTTTGCGGTTGTGGACAGGTGTCTTTTATACTGATTAGCTGTAGTAATGGCACCTGTTTGAACTTGTTATGCGTGGAGGACAGAGGAGCCTCTTAAAGAAGAAGTTACAGGTCTGTGAGCCAGAAATCTTGCTTGTTTGCAGGTGACCAAATACTTATTTTCCACCATAATTTGAAAATAAATTATTTCCAAATCAGACAATGTGATTTTCTGGATTTGTTTTCTCATTTTGTCTCTCATAGTTGAGGTCCATCTAGGATGTTAATTACAGGCCTCTCTCAGAACTTGCACAATTGGTGGCTGACTAAATACTTTCTTTCCCCCCTACTTTTTCATTATACAAAAATTGCTATTTATCTCCTTATACTGGTATACCTATTTAAAGGGGTTGTCTGGAGAATTGTTTTATTATTTCTCTGGCATACTGCTGCCATTTTAAAATAAAAAAAGTTATACTCACTTTTCCTCTCACTCTTCTCTGCATTGCCTGACTTTCCATTGGTCTTCTGCTCTCTTCCGGTCTTGAAGCAAATGTTGCCACCGCAACTGGTGATTGGCTGCAGCAATCATGTGCCAGTGATTGACCATCAAGAAAGAATAACAAATTAAACCAGACAACCCCTTAAATATTTCACACACTTTCATATATAAATTCCTGTGCAATTTGTTGAATAATATTTAGTAATAGAACCATATTTGCAGCACATTAAAACCTGATACGTTTAGCAGTTATTAACTCCTTAACAACCACCCGTCGTCTTTTTCAGGCAGATGCCACAAATTCCCAGTCAGCAGGAAAGTTTAGTGATGTTGCCGCAGTAGGGAAGAGTTAGCGGCTCTCCAAGCTATACATGATATTTACACATGGTTATTAGGTCACCCTTAAGCAATCTTTATTCTAAGCAAAAGAACCAATTTAACATCTATGTGGGTGCTGAAGTTCAAGTGTTGCATTCACTATTCTGGTGCCTATCGTTAAACTCCATTTAAGCTTTTCATATGTCGTACACTAGTCATTCCATGTGTAATCTAACTAGTGATTTTTGTAGAGGTATGTTCTCTGGGCGTACATCTATACCCCTTTTGATTCTTCCTATGAATTAAGTACATATCTTGGTAACAGATTTATGGTTTCTATTCTTCATTTTGTGGTCCTTTATTATTCATGTTATTTTCCATGTTAGTTCAATCCAGTGGTTTCCCATTTAGTATATAATGGTGACATTTTTTTCCCTGCTCAAGTACATAACTTTACAATTATCAGTGTAAATTTCTATTGCTGCATTTAATTAATTGCTCCATCTTATCTAACATCTACCTGTTAATTATACCATGCTCTTCTGTGTTAATTACTTTACACTGACCATACATAGTCTGGTTTCATAGACAGATTTGATGGTTCCAATCATTTCATTTCTTATTCAAACAGCAACAGTATAAACAGTGTTGGACTGAGGTGCCTGGGGCCCATTAGTGAAGTTGATTCTTAGGGCAGCTACTGTACATGACTGCACATGATTCTTGCACTTAGCCTTTCTTTCTATGCCTGAAAAGCAGCCCTAGGCCTGCCATACCTAGGAGCCTACTGGGGGTTTTCCCTGCTACCTAGCGGGTCAGTCTAAGCCTGAGCATAAATCATCCAGAGACATTGCTAGGGTTCACACAGCATTTTTCACGCCGCATTGTGAACTGTGGCATGTATTTTTACAGAGAAAAAAAAAATCAGAAAAGTAATGTATGTGGTAATAGTCTTTATTGACCTTTGCCTACATGCTCAAAACTTATCAGTAAAATGAGAATAATTTAATTTAATTAGATTTTTTTGTGACTCAGCAGAGAAGGTAACCCTTTGCAAATCAACATAGGTCTGATTTCTACACTGTCATGGAAATTGAAGCCTTTTCTACTTTTGCAACTTTCTTAGCAGAGGTGCAGTGACCATCCATTTGCTTTGGAGCCTCATATGCAGTAGGGTTAGCTGAACTGTTGTTTTATACACGTCTTTCTTTTGTAAATTGACATGGGTTGCAAGCTTGTGTACTTTGGCAAAAATATCAACATGGTCGATATTTTTAATGCATATTATTGCCCTGTAATACTGGGGAGCAAGGGGTGTTAGTATTTGGTGTTGGGCACTTGGAAAATGCTTCATCTTCTCAATTGAATAGTAAGGGTGTCATCATTTGGTTGTAAACCAGCATGGTACGTCACATATATCCATATAACTGGCACTCTTTATAGGCCTTATGTGCAATTGTAATACTAGCAATCACCCTCCTTATGGATAGCAGACATGTGAGTGGTTGCTCATTAGTATTTTTGCATTTGTGCAACACTCCCCTGTATGTTATTGTGGCTTTTCTGTACACTGGTGTGAACTGGATACTATCAAATGTGAAGATTTTTTTTAATAAGGAATTGCCCCCTCATGGATAGGGGTGTGAGCAGTTGTTCATTGGTAAACTGACCCTGTGTAATATCTCCCATGGAGCACTGGGGATTGCTTATTAGTATGCCTCCCATAGGGAAATTTTTTTGTCCAGCCATGGAGCTGTGAGTATGGCCATGTGTTTGTGTTTTTAGACACATGTCAGATAGCCCCTTTGGTGTATTTTTTATTGAGCTGCTCCACTGTAGCGAGTTGGTCTGCCTGACCTTTACCTCTCACATCAATGGCACAAAGTGCTCCATAGACTCCACATTGCTAATCTGCAATGATGCTATTTTTCAACTCACAATACACTTTCACCACAGCAGCACAAAATCAGTTCACACGCTGCGCAGTTTCCAAAATACTCCTACCCTTGGCCTGGAAGACAAATCATTCCTATTTGTATCTCTGATGAGTCCCCCCTCTTTACCCAACACAGCAACGAAGAATATGTGTGCGACATGCGACTTGCTTCATGAGCTAGGTGCTACCTAGTTGGAAACTCGAAAGTGGTCTTGATAATGTGATTCAACCGGGCATTTGGAGACCAATTCGTAAAAGCTTCAATTCAAACATATCATATGTTGCATTTGCCCACATAAAAAATTGAGCCAGAGGCAGGTAATATACAGATTACTTAACACTGTGTTATCTGTATATTCATTTCTCATTTGACCTAAGGGTATTTCTACATAGACTTTCTAAATGTTTCCTATATGTAATAGTCCAAGGGTTTTATATAAAATACAACTAATAATAAAAAATCTTTTATGTTACAGGAAAAAGTAAAACCCAATATTGTAATATTGTATTTGCTGTAAATGGGGTTTTACAAGACCCCACCACCACAGTGTATCAGGCCCGGACTGCCCATAGAGTAAACCGGGCATTTGCCCGGCGGGACACAGGGCCGGCTCGGATCGCCCGCCGAGGAGGACGGTGTTCCCCCCTGGCGGGCCCTGAGTCCCGGCGCCGGTCTGTGGTGCGCTACAAGGGCCACAATGGTCGCATCAGCGACCGGACCCCTGTGGCAGGGGGCCGACAGGCCCCCCCTCGCCACGCGGCTGCACGACTGGGTCACAGACCCAGCCATGCAGCCATCACGGCCACCGCCTGCACCGCGCGGTGCAAGCAGTGACTGAGGCTGAACATCTGGGATCTACTGATCCCGTCTGTTCAGCTCCCAGGAGGCCGCGGGGCAAGCGCGCGATGTGATGACATCATCGCGTGCCTGCTCCGCGGCCCCGCACTCTGCAGTGAGCGGCCACCAGCTCCGGAGCAGGAGAAGAGGAGGGGACAGCGGGTGAGTATTATTATTTTTTTTTAAACTACTTACTGTCCCTGGCTGCCTATAATAGCCCTGCCCTGGCTATATGATGCCCTGCCCTGGCTACCTATACCCTGCCTGGCTATATGAAGCCCTGCCCTGGCTACTATGCCCTGCCCTGGCTACTATACCCTGCCCTGGCTACCTATACCCTGCCTGCCTGGCTACCTATACCCTGCCCTGACTATATGATGCCCTGCCTGGCTACCTATAACCTGCTGGCTATATGATGCCCTGCACCTGGCTACCTATACCCTGTCCTGGCTACTATACCCTGCCTGGTATATGATGCCCTGCCCTGGCTACCTATACCCTGCCCTGGCTATATGATGCCCTGCCCTGGCTACCTATACCCTGCCTGGCTATATGATGCCCTGCCTGGCTACCTATACCCTGGAATGGCTACCTACACCCTGCCTGGCTATATGATGCCCTGCCCTGGCTACCTATACCATGCCCTGGCTACCTATGCCCTGCCCAGGCTACCTATACCCTGCCCTGGCTACCTATACCCTGCCCTGCCCTGGCTACCTATATCCTGCCCTGGCTATATGATACCCTGCCCTGGCTACCTATATTCTGCCCTGGCTACCTATACACTGCCCTGGCTACCTATACCCTACCTGGCTATATAATGCCCTGCCTACCTATACCCTGCCCTGGCTACCTATACCCTGCCTAGCTATATGATACCCTACCCTGGCTACCTATACCCTGCCCTGGCTGCCTATATACTGTCCCTGTCTGCCTATAAGTGGCCCTGTCTGCCTGTATACTGTCCCTGCCTGCCTGCATACTGTCCCTGAAAGCTAACATACTGTCCCTGCCTGCCTACATACTGTCCCTGCCTGCCTACATACTGGCCCTGCCTATATAAATACTGGCCCTGCCTGCCTAATGGGGGTCTACCTATTTACATGCCACTTATATGACATTTTTTAATTTCTAATTTTTCGGGTCTAACATACGCTGTTTGGGGAATTGTTAGGAAAGTGCTGGTAAAAAGAGTCTAAGATGTATTTGAGGTAAATTCTACAGGGACGAGTAGTGACCACTAGAAGAGGACACTACATGCTGTACCGGACAGAGAAAGAAATGGAAGGGAACAACACGGGAAGGCATCATGGAGGTTTGGGCTAGAAGGAGAAGAAAAGGAGAAGAGAACAACTCCCATCAGAGATGACGTCTCCTGTGAGTCCCTGCTGTCAGGGGTCATTTTACTTCTGTGTTGAATCAATGCTGTGTTCATGTGATGGTGACCTGACTACTGGGGATGTGATTGGTGAGGTTGTAGGTTGGTGCTTATGTAGTGTCAGTGTGGGCTCGTCCCGGATTGTAAAGCAAGCGCACACCTGACTCTGTGATGAGGGGTTTCTCTGCACCACTGTTTCTTTCTTGCTTGTATGTAGGGGGCTCACCCACGGAGCGGTTTTGGTGCATTTTTTGATGCGTTTTTTTGTGCAGAAATGTACAGCATTAACTACTCTGCCTTTCTGCACAAAATGCATCAAAAATGCACCAAAAACTCTCCGTGTGAAAGCACCTTTATAGTGTAGTTTATTTTAGATAATGTCGAGGTGCGAGAACAAGGGACATTTTGTAAGCGGATATTGTATGTGGGCTGGTGGGGGCTTAGTGCCAGGGCTGATTTTTATTCCCAGTCCGGCCCTGCAGTGTATAGTAAGCAAAAAAAATAAATAAATAATGCTAATTTGCAGCAAAATCCACAACACCTGCATATTTATTGTGGATTTTCTGTTCCCCACTAAAAACAATAGGGAAAATCTTAAGCATATCTGTATCACAAGTTAACATGTTGATTTCAGCACCCCATGTCAATATCTACGTGAATTCCAGCCAGATTTTTTTCCACAGAACTTAAGCGCCACATGTATGAAAACTGTCTTGGTCTAAGACTGTCTTTGTTGTCCATAGCAACCAATCAGAGTTCCCCTTTCATTTTTTTCAGAGCACCTTGGGGGGATCGTGGCATGGGCTCTCTCAGTCCCAGCACCTGTGCCCTGTTCTGCACCCAGGGGGAAGCGTTACGACGCCGTCTGTGCGCCGGGGACTTCACTCGCCCCACGGGCGCACGGACTTACCTGACCATGCTCCTGCTGTTTCTTTCCTGACTGCCGGCCGGTGCGCGTGTCCCCGCTTCCTGGGGCGCACGCACCTGCTCTCTCGGATTTAAAGGGACAGCGCGCCGGTAATTGGGGTTGCTGGCCGCTGACTCTATATAAGGGCTCCACCTCTTCCTAGACTCCACCGAATCCATAGTGCCCTTATCCTATGCGAGGAAGCCTGCTTTACGTTCCGATTGCCCGATCCGTTTACCAGTCCCTCTGGCTTACGTTTCTTGTCCACGAACCTTTGCTGCCTGCCTTGGCCTCTTGGCCCGTCCCCGACTACGAATTTGCCTGTCAATTTGGTACTTCGTTGCACTGCGGCTGCCACCGCAAGCAAGTCGCATCAGGGGTAGCGACCTGGTGGAATCCTGCCGCAGCAAGTCCATCCCACTTTGCGGTGGGCTCTGGTGAAAACCGAGACCCACTTAGACTCCGCTCCCTGGTGTGGCTTCTACCACAGCTTGCGGTGACCCAGCGGATCCACTACCTTGGTTCCTTACAGTTGGATTCAGCCATGGATCCCGCCAAGGTGCTGTTACCCAGTGTGGAAGACCTTACGACTCTTGTGGCTCAACAGTCTCAGTAGCTGGCACAACAGGCGCAGCAGTTAGACCAATTGACCGCCATGATGCAGCAACTGATTACCGCTCAGCAGCAGCCCTCATCTCCTCCTGTGGTTCCTCCTACTCCAGCCACTCCGTCTGCCTCCCTGGGACCCAAACTCCGGCTGCCTCTTCCTACTAAGTTTGACGACGATCCGAAACTCTGCAGGGGATTTGTTACACAGTGCTCCATGCATGTGGAACTGATGGCTGACCAGTTCCCTTCCGAATGGTCTCGGGTAGCCTTCGTGGTCAGTCTGCTTTCTGGGAAGGCCCTGGCCTGGGCCACTCCCCTCTGGGACAGGGGCGATCCAGTGACGGCAGATCTGCAGACCTTTCTTAAAGAGTTCAGAGCTCTATTTGAAGAACCAGCACGTGCATCGTCCGCGGAAACTGCACCGTGGAACCTACGCCAAGGGGATTCTTCAGTAGGAGAGTACGCCGTCCGATTCCGCACGCTGGCCTCAGAGTTATCTTGGCGGCACTATGCGCTACTTTCAAGAAGGGCCTCTCTGGCTGGGTTAAGGATGTACTGGCGGCAAGAGACCTCCCGACGTCCTTAAGTGAGCTGATCCATTTGGCCACCCGTATCGACGTGCGCTTCTCCGAGAAACAAGAGGAGCTCCGTCAGGACCTCACCGGTTCCCTCACCTGGCTCCGGTGTTCCAGAGACCTCCTTCGCCACTTTCGCAGCACTCGGGGGAAGAGCCCATGCAAATTGACCGCGTCCAGATTTCTGAACAGGAGCGGTTCTCGACGTACGTGCGGAGAGGTTGTGCCTTTTTTGCGCCGCTGGAGATTTCCTACGGGACTGTACCCTGCACCCT
Source organism: Phyllomedusa bahiana (assembly GCA_025379985.1). Taxonomy (NCBI): domain Eukaryota; kingdom Metazoa; phylum Chordata; class Amphibia; order Anura; family Hylidae; genus Phyllomedusa; species Phyllomedusa bahiana. Next base: position 66,296 of record JAODAL010015264.1, read on the forward strand.
CGTCCGGGTAAGCATGCACCTAGGTCATGTGGGAGAGGCATCCCTAGGTGTGAATAGTTCCTCTCCTCGACTAACCATGCCGGTTTCGGTCATGTCATGTTCTGAAGCCCAAGTTCAAGTTCCAGCCTTTCTTGACTCCGGTTCTGCTGGAAATTTCATGGACGCTGCTCTGGTGTCGAAACTTCGCCTTCCCGTGGTCTCGTCAAGCTTTTAGCCATCTCTTCCGTGAATGGTGAGATTCTGCGAGACTCCATCCGTTACCGTGCTGTGCCAGTGTCTATGCAGGTGGCGGCGCTCCACAGAGAGAAGATTGCGTTCTACGTGTTGCCCTACTCCTCCTCAACAATCCTCTTGCGGCTCCCGTGGCTGCAGCGCCATGCCCCTATGCTGAGTTGGAAAACGGGCGAAGTAACACGTTGGGGACAAGACTGTCAGTCTCGTTGTCTTGTGGCACCCCGCTCGGTGCTCCCCGCTTCTCCATCTTCGCCTCCTAAACCCCTGCCTGGTCTGCCTCCGGAGTACCAAGACTTCGTGGACGTATTTTCGGAAAAGAAGGCAGAGACCTTGCAACCGCATCATCCCTACGATTGCCCCATCGACCTGTTGCCTGGCACAAGCCCCCCTTGTGGCAGAGTTTACCCGCTGTCTGTTCCTGAGATCGAAGCTTTGTCGGCCTATATACAGGAGAACCTCAAGAGGGTCTTTACCCGTAAGTCCACGTTTCCAGACAGTGCCGGATTCTTTTTCGTCGAGAAAAAAGACGGCTCTTTACGTCCGTGCATTGACTACCGTGGCCTAAATAAAATCACGGTGAAGAACCGCTACCCGCTGCCTCTGATCACGGAACATTTCGATCGGCTCCGTGGTGCCAAGATTTTCTCCAAGCTGTTTTGCGAGGGGCCTATAACCTCATCCGAATTCGGGAAGGCGACGAATGGAAGATGTCATTTAACACTCGGGATGGGCATTTCGAGTATTTAGTCATGCCCTTCGGCCTCTGCAATACTCCTGCGGTGTTCCAGGGCTTCGTTAATGATATCTTCAGGGACCTCTTGTATTCCTGTGTGGTCATGTACCTGGACGACATTCTGGTATTCTCCCCTGATCTCAAGTCCCATCATCTCCACGTGCGTCAGGTCCTTAGACGTCTTTGCGAGAATCGCCTGTGCGCCAAGTTAGAGAAGTGCCAGTTCACCAGTCCAGTCTGCCCTTCCTAGGGTATATCGTCTCTGCCAAGGGACGTCAGATGGACCCGGCCAAGCTTTCCGCAGTCCTGCAGTGGCGTCGGCTGATCGGCCTTCAGGCTATCCAGCGGTTCTTGGGCTTTGCGAACTACTATCGCCAGTTTATCCCACATTTTTCGTCGCTGGTGGCTCCTATTGTGGCCCTGAGGAAAAGGCTGGCAACCCCAGGTCGTGGCCACAGGCGGCGGAGGACGCGTTCTCCCGGCTCAAAGCGGCTTTTGTCACAGCTCCTGTCCTGTCTCGCCCGGATACCGAGAAACCGTTCTTCCTGGAGGTAGACGCGTCTTCAGTGCGAGCAGGGGCAGTGCTCTCTAAGCGGGATTCCAAGGGCAAGACTGTCACGTGTGGGTTCTTTTCTAAAACATTCTCTCCGGCCAAAAAACACTACACTATTGGTGACCACGAGTTGTTGGCCATCAAAATGGCCCTAGAAGAATGGCGCCATCTGCTTGAGGGGGCTCGCCACCCTGTTACCATTTATTCAGACCACAAGAACCTGGCATACCTCCAGACAGCTCAATGCCTTAATCCTCGGCAGGCTAGTTGGTCCTTGTTCTCGCGGTTTAATTTTGTTATCCACTTCCGCCCGGCTGAGAAGAACGTTAAGGCTGATGCTCTGTCCCGGGCTTCGGACATCGTGGGGGAAGAATCCCCTCCTAACCACATTATTGCGCCTAACCGTCTGATTATGGCGGCCCCAATGGATTTTCGGCAGATACCTCCGGACAAGTCTTATGTACATCCGGCACTTCGGAGGAGAATCCTGAAGTAGGGGCATTGCTCGTGGATTGCTGGTCAACCGGGAGTACAGAAGAAAGAGCAGCTCATTGGTCGCTACTATTGATCCCCTACCTAGGTTCTTTACAATACTCTTTACAACTTTTCCTCATTTTTAAATGTTACAGCCAGAAACTTAGATGTATTTTATTGATATTTTGTGTGACAGAGCAACACAAAACAACAAGTATTTGTGAACGGTAAAGAAAATGATAAGAGCTTTTTCAAATTTTTGCTAATCAGAAAACTGAAAGGTGTGGCATGCATATGTTTCATGGTTCACGCTGCGGCCCCTGCTACGGACCATCAGCTTGCCCGTGTCTCTGGTGCTTCTGGCTCTATTCACCCACCTGTCCCAGCATCTGTTTGCAGATCTCAGTCACCATGGCTTCCTCCAATTTCCTGTCTTCATGTACGCACACGTGCTCCCTCTAGGGGCACACACGCGGCACTGCATGGTACTTAAGGAGTCAGTAGTCCTTGGTCCGGCCCAATGACCTGTGACCTCTGGCTTCTTAAGGAGCTTCCTCCCTCAGGCTGATGTCAGTTCGTTGTTGTCTTCTGACCCCTCGGCTGCTGCATTGCTGCTGCTCTCTTGTAGATTCCTACACATTTATCAGTTCCTGCTGTACATCTGCCGCTGCACCAGCCTGCCTATACCTGCTGTTACCTGGCATCATACAGTAGCCTGCTACCTACCTGGACTGTGCATACGTTCCCCAGCTACACCTGGACTGTGTGTACGTTTAACGTCTACACCAGCGGTGCCCTGTCTCTGTTCCTGTACCGTCAACCCAGACCAGCACTTCGGCTACCCACCACCTGCATCTACCATCTGTGCCTGCAGTGGGCCCAGAGGATCCGCCCAACCCGCACGTTTCCAGCTACCCGGGTTGGAATCGTGACAGTACGAACTGACCATACAATATGGATCCCGCTGGAGTGACTCTGCCTGACCTGGTAGCCGTGGTGAACCATCATGGCATTCACCTGGAGCAACTGTTTCAAAAACTGCAGACCATCAACCCCTGTCTGGACCAAGTCATGTCTGCACTGGCACCTACACCTGCTCCGCCATCTGCTGTGGTTCTGCCTCCGTCTGCCATGTCCAGTCCTAGCCTGCACCTGCCTCTGCCTGCCCATTATTCTGGAGACCCTCATGCATGTCGCGGCTTCCTCAACCAGTGCACTATCCACTTTGAGGTCCTGGCTCATCAGTTCCATTCTGACCGTGCCAAGGTCGCCTTCATCATCAGTCTGCTCTCAGGTGAAGCCTTGGCCTGGGTCTCACCTCTGTGGGAGAGAGGGGATCCGCTGACAGGGGACCTCCAGGAGTTCCTGAGCGCTTTCAGAAAAACCTTTGAGCTACCTGGGCGCAACACATCAGCTGCTTCATCTCTGCTTCGCTTTCGCCAAGGCGACTCTACAGTGGGCCAGTATGCCATCCAGTTCCGCACCCTGGCCTCTGAGCTTGGCTGGAACAACGAGGCCCTCGTTGCTGCATTCTGGGGTGGCCTCAATGGACGCATCAAGGACGAGTTGGCTGGTCGTGACTTACCCACCACCCTGGACGACCTCATCGCTCTTGCTACCCGGATTGACATCTGTTTTGCTGAGAGGGAGCTTGACCCAGCTGAATCCACTACCTAGGTTCATTACAATACTCCTTGAACTTTTCCTCATTTTTAAATGTTACAGCCAGAAACATAGATGTATTTTACTGATATTTTGTGTGACAGAGCAACACAAAACAACACACAGCTACCCGGGTTGGAATCGTGACAATATGTATTCTTCCTCCTGTACTCTGATACCCCAGCATAAAATCCACCCAATCATTAAATATAGTACATCTGCATATAATTTATTATAAAGTATATATAAAGTATAACTACAGTTTTTTTAAGGCTTTAAACATTTGTTAGAGAACATTGGTGAACAAACAGCATAATAAAAAACAAGGAACACACCAGACACCTTAGGGTTAAAGTTGTGGCACAAGAATTGCAGTGTTAGGTTTTTTTTTAAAAAAAAAAAGCGCACTCTGAACATTGTTCAATCCATCATCCATAAATAGAAAGAGTGAGGCACAATTGCTAAAATACTAAGACATGGCCGTCCACCTAAACTGACAGCCCAGACTAGTAGAACACTAATTAGAGAAGCAGCCAAGAGGCCGAGGGTTACTCTGGATTAGCTAAAGATATCCATAACTCAGATGGGACAATCTGTCCACAGGGAAACGAATAGGGTAGGGTCACACAATATATGTTCGTTCACATCAAAAAACGCTTTTGTTTACTCGTTGAAATTCCACTTTCTCAAGTGTTGAATATCAGCAAGGAAATAGCGTGGACTGACCTGAGCAAGATCTCTCCTGTACTTTTGTATCTCTTGGCCGAAAAAAATGACTATGATCCTTTTACGCTGCTCTTAATGAGAGCTCTACTTGTACAATGTTTGACGCTTCTTTTGCTGCATATTTCAGCGCAAAATATGCCTCAAAATAGGCGGAAATAAACTCTGTACGAACTTTCCCATAGCCGTGTACTCCACAAATCTGGCCTTTATGGAAGACTGCCAAGAAGAAAGCTATTTTTGAATGCAGTCAATAAGAAGTTCCATTTGCAGTAATAGGAAAATACCCTTAGGCCAAAGTTCAACGTTTAAACGATTTGACTACTTTTCTAGTCTTGAAAGAAAGTGTTTGTAATTCTCCACCAGACGTCAGAGAAATCATTTTTCAGATGGAATGACCGATTCTTCTACTGAACATTGATTGCACCAGGTACATATTGCTTATTAGTATGGCGGTTTAGATAAATTGTTTTAATATGTCAGTACTTAATTTCTGGTCTATAACATTCTTCCAGTTTGATAATACGCCACTCTTGCTAGTTAATAACCAAAACAAATGTAAAAAGACCCACTTAGCGAGACAGCCTGCTCTTTCTAGCATTCAAAAGAACAGTAAACAATTATATTAGCTGTAAGCAAAAGTCTAGAAATGACCAAATTTGAACATCCGGTGATGTGTAGCACAACAATATTTAAAAGGTTACCACCTACCAATCAGAAGTTTGATTATTAAAGTAGTTTGGTTATTAAAGGGTAACCAATAGTACTCTTATGAATAAATGAAGCCAATGATTTTCCTAGTTGTAATATGAAGTAATGATGATTATGTTACTGTTACCTCGCCTCTGACTACTTGTATAAAAATCTGTGTCTGTGAATTAAAATAAAGAGAAAGAAGATCTGAATCTGCATGATGTCAGGTGTCATTTTTCTCGGCTACACATGAATTTGGAAACCAACACAACAAGGGTTAAGGTGAATTTTCGACCATAAAATCAGTTTACAAAAAGCTATGTAGGGGACACAGCAAGCATGGGGAACAAGGTGCTCTGGTCAGATGAGACCTAAATGTCAAAGGCTATGTGTGGAGGAAAGCCAACACTGCACATCATCCCGAACACACCATCCCCACCCTGAAGTATGGTGGTGGCAGCATGATGCTGGAAGAGGCTTTGATTCAGCAGGTACTGGGAAGCTGATTAAAATTGATGGGAAGGTGGTTGGAGCTAAATATACCACAATCCTGGAGGAGAGCCTGTTTGAGGCTGAAAAAGACTGGAGACTGAGGTGTAGGTTCACCTTCAAGCAGGACAACGACCCTAAACATACAACCAAAGCTACAATGGAATGGATTAAATCAAAGCACATTCATATGTTAAAATGGCCCAGTCAAAATCCAGACCTAAATCCCATTGAGAATCTGTGGCAGAACTTGAAAATTGCTTTTACCAATTGTTCGCCATAATCTGACTGAGCTAAAGCGATTTTGCAAACAAGAATGGGCAAAAACAGAAGTGCAAAGCTAGTAGAGACATACCCCAACAGACTATCATTGCCGCTAAAGGTGGTGCTACTGACTCAGGAGGGCTGACCACACTTTTCAGTTTTTAAATTTGCAAACATTTGGAAAAGCACATATCATTTTCTTTACATATCACAAATACTTGCTACCTTGTGTTGCTCTATCACATAAAATATCATTAAAATACATTTAAATTTGTGGCTGTAAGGGCCCGTTTACACGGCACAGGACGAATACCGGTCGGTTTAGCTGACTGGTATTTGTCCGGTTTTTGTGCCGTGCACACGGCCGCGGGAGGACAGCTTTTCTCCGCAACAGACAGAAGAATGAACAAGTAGAATGTTTTTCGGGCGGCCGGCGGTCTGAAAAAACGCCGGGCGGAAAACCCATGCAGTGGGGACTGCTGCACGGGTTTTCCATGGAGCCCCATGAAAAAGTTTGTGTCCGGTTTTTCAGACGGTTTGCAAAACCGCAAACCATCCAAAGAACTGGCCGCAAACCGATGCCATGGGGACAAGGCCTACCATTTAAAAATGGGGAACAGCTGAAGGGGTGTGAATACTTTTGCAACACATTGTATCATCTCAAAAAAGTCTTCTCTCTGAGGGTCCGTCCACACGGCAAGGTTGACGTTAGTCGATTTTCAGATGGTTTTCAAACTTGAAAACTGTCTGAAAATTCTGTCCACCATCCACATTGACTTTAATAGAAAATTCAGTTCAAAACTTAGAACATGCTCAATCTTTCGCCCGTTTTTTGAGTGGAAGGTGTGCATTTCAAAGGCTGAGGGGGACGGGCGCATCCACAAACTGCAGACAGAACTGTCCCCCAAAACCATGCAAAAGACCACAAAATACCGCCTGGATTCTTAAGGCAGAATCCAACCGGTATTTTGTCACTGCCATGTGGACGTACCCTAAAATTGAAAGCAGTCACAGTGAGAGTCCTATATACTCCCCTCACCCCATCTATACACATACTCAATCACTGTGTGGATGAGGTAAGCAGGACTCTCACTGTGTCTTCTAGGAGTCCAGTCAGAATTTATTCAGCTTTTTTCTCAGAAATCCTGCTCCAAATTACAAATGTCTATACTGTATGTCACATCATTTAGTCTCTGTCTCTCTATCATATTCTGTTCTCAGATAAAGCAGTATACATAAATATCTCGACAGATTCACTTTAAAGATGGCAGATCTTGGTCACCTGACTGACACACTACCACAAAATGTCTCTTTTGCTAAATATAATAAAGGATTATTTCAGAGTACTGCATATAACATTTCACCACTGTATAGATGTTAGACCTGTTTGGACCCCTCTTGCACCATGTAAGTTTATGGCAGTTACAGAAACAAGGTAGGGCCAATTTTACATGAGCATATGATGCTGTGAGTTCAGGTCAATAAACCTGTGGTCAGACCAGGATACTCAGTCTATATAACATCTATTATACTTTTGTGAAACCTGCCTAACAATGTTTCTGTAGACCCCATAGAGCTTAACGTGTGCTCTGTATCTCCTCCTCCTCATGGTAGTAATGGCAAGGCTGGAGGCCTCCATTCTATACAGTCATGTGGAACCTCCGAAGTAGGAAACCTAATAATTATCACTTATCCAGTGAAGAAAAGTAAAATGTCACCTATTGGAATTCCTCTTTCCATTCATACATTAAGATACATTTTGCAATCAGTATCCATGCAATTCTAGCTACATGGACCATTACCAAATTAGATCATGATTCTGTTTAGACTTGAAGTAATGCATACTGTAAAGCTAAAATACACTTTGTGAATCAGTTAAGTTAAATCTATTACGTACACCTTTTATTTATATCCTACATAAACCATTTTTTCTTATTTTAACAAGGCACAGGTTAAGCAATAGTATATTGTTCATGCATTGCTGTAACTTCTGTAGACTACAATAGAGATGTATACTCCGTATCACTGAAATGACAACCATCATAAAACACCAATTTTTGCATAAATTTGGTTGGTCAGCTTGAAAGAGAGGTCTAAGTGATGAGATGTTATTAACCCTAAGCATACATGGTAATAACTCCTACTGGCTTGTATGGTGAAGGGCCTAGAGTAGTTGGCACAATGCACACTCTGCTGTAATTCTCAACTCAAGATATTTATATTTGCTAGAGGTATTTTAGGCTTGATGGTTACAGATAACATTACATGTTTGCTATGTTTTTCAGTTGTCATTAGGTGGTACAAGTCTTAGTTACAACAATTGGAGCTGGTGGTTCTAATGCAGCTTTATGAGATAATAATATCAGTGCTTAGACTCTTACACCAAGGGCCCAATTTCTCAGTCTCTGTTCTTCTAAGAGCTTCTAAGAGCTACTCTCTCACACTGAATTCAGTAGGAGTAACATTCCTCATGATGGAAAGGGAACATGTAGATGTATTGAGACTTATATATCTTGGTTGCTCCACTGAAAATGGAAAAATATAAATATACTCTAAAAGGCTCATAGGAAAAAAGATGGGACTCCACAGCACCTTTAGAAGTCAGATTCCTCTACTTTTCATACATTACCTTGCCTCTCTCACAGGGGTTGCCTAACCCCTTCCCCCGGTGGAAAACCCCCTTAGTTTTGGGCCCAGTCCAAATCCCCCTAGGTTCCAGGTCAGGGCAACTTTTCTCCAAAACCCCCTCAATCACAGGATCTCCATGCTAACCACACTCGACTAAACCCCAAAAAGAAATATGGTGCCCAAGGGTAGAAAATTTCCCCCCCGTCATGCGCTAAACCCTTTAAATAGCGTAATAATACAGTCAAAAAAAATTTCAGTACCCTGTTTAAAATTTAAAACCGTAATCGGCCACATAAAACTTTCTGCAGTAAGAAGCATAATAGTTACATAGTTACATATTTTATAAGGCTGAAAAAAGACATACCCCTCTTCTACCCTTTACTCGTGTTCCCCAGTGTTTTTACAGAGGAAGGAAAAATTTAAACTCTCACGCTAAAGCTTTTTCCAAAAGTTCTGCACCCCTGCTTTTTTCCTTCCCCTTTCTGTTTTTCCACACTACCCAGACTCTACAATCTGCTAATGATCCTAGATTAAACTCTTCCAACATTTGAACCTCCTACTTTCCCGCTGCCAAAAAGCCTGAAAAGGAAGGCCCTTTGGCGAGGGGAAAGGGGGAAAAAGGGGAATACTTTTTTTTGTCATATCTGCTTACTTTCTGGGGTCAATAAAACCCCCCACCTTTTTTGGGGGGCCTTTTAAAAACCCGATTACCCACTAAAGGGGGAAAATTTTATACCCACCCTTTTCTACTTAAGCACCTATCCTACTAAGGGCATCTCCAAAACATAAAATAAATTACTGGGAAAACCTACCCTTTCCTATCTAAAAAAAAAGGGGCCACCTATCTTTTCCCATGAGGGGGAAAACCCAGGGTTTTCCCACCCCAACTACTGTGGCCACCTTTTTACCTTCTTTGGGAACCTACCTATGGAGGAAATTACCCCGGAAAACCCACCTACCTAATGGGGGAACCAAATAAACAAACCCCCTGGGGGGATCTAAATAACTACCCCACCCCACTGAAAGGGGGCCTTAAAAAAACCTACTTATCTATAAAGGAACCAAAAATAGCTAACTTTTGAAAGGCACGTATAAAACCTAAAGGGACCCTTTTTATTTAAACCCAACTTCGAAGGGGGGCCCCAGTAAATGCCTTTTTTCCCCTAAAGGGGCATATATACCTAACTACTAAGGGGTCTTAAAATTTCCTAATTACTGTGTGGGGCCAAAAATACCCTTCCTTAAAATTGAGGGGCCAAAATACCCCCCCCCCCCCCCCCCCCCACTTAAGATTTTTGGGGTGAACATATAGCTACCGCCTACTTTTTGGGACCCTCTCTAAACAACCTACTGAAGTGCAAAAAAAACCAACCTCCCTATTGGGTGACCTTTTTACTTTTTCCCAAAGGGAAAGGGGCCATTGACCTTCCTATTTGGGGGGGGGGTATAAAACCTCCCCAATATTAGGGGGGTTTTTTACCTACTAATGGGGGCCCAATTTCCAAACCCAAAATTTGGGTTTTACTTTCCTTCCAAATGGGGGGATCTGTATTCCTTTTCCCATTTTTTTAAGGGGGATTAAAAAGCAAAGCTGGGTCATGTCCCATGCTCCACAGCAATTTTAAATTTTAAAAATTTTTACCGCACACTGGTTTTTGATACAAATAAATTTTGGAATATTTATTACAAAATTTAGTAAAAAATATAAAAGTGGCTTGTGATTTACAAAAAATAATCATTTAATTAGGTTTAAAAAACCCCATATTCGGGATTGAGGGTAGATAGGGAAAAAAGGGTAAAAGTTTTCGATGCAGTGCAAAAATGCAATGTTTTAATTGGAATAGCCCTCATTGGATGCATCAAGCAGGGTGCCTAAGATGAGGAGAGGGGATTTGGCCCGTGGCATGCAAACCCAAAATGACCCAAAAGGGAGAAAGGGGGGGACCAAACCCCCACAGCAGGCACCGAGCTTTCTAAGCTGTTTGTGTGGTAAATTTTGCAGTTATGAGTCGTGGCCTGGAGAAGTTGTCATGGCAGTCAAGGTCGAGAGGGAAAAAAAGAAGAAAACAATTTTAAACAAGAAATAAAAATAAAAATTGTGAGTCATTGGGTTAATTGCATTAATAATTCCCTTTTAAAAATTTCACAAACCCTTTTAAAGGTTAAACAAAATGTGGTTTCTTTCTTTTGAAAACTTTGGTTGGGAAAATTTTTTTTGGTTTCCCCTTTTGTACATTGTTTTTAGCAAATGTATGTTATTTTTAAAAAGGAAACTTTTTCATAAAATTGTTTAACGGTTTTTAAAAAGGGGGAAAATTTGGCCCGTGTTTGGGTATTCCTTTTACAGTTTTCCCTGCCGAGGTGATGGGAAAATAACTATGTGGGGGAAAAAAGGGGAAAAAATTTTGACCCGGCAGGAAAATACTTTTTTCCATAAAAAACATTTTTGCAGTTCATGTGCTGTGAAAAATGCCACAAAGAACCCAGCCTTTACTGAGCAAAATTTTAAAACTAAGGGTAAATTTTTCACCCGGGCCTTAAATTTTTTCATGCATTTTACCCAAACTATCATGGCTGCAGGGGAACTGACTACCCGGGGGGAACTGGCTAAGGGGGGAAATGACTACAGGGGTCAAAATTTTTTTGGGTACAAAGGGGAATTGGGTCAGGGGCCCAACCCGGGGTTTCAGGGGTAAAATATCCTGGTACAAGGGAACTACTACAGGGGTCAATATCTGATTTACAAGGGCAACTAGCACAGGGTCAACTACAGGGTACGGGGGCCCAAACTGCGTATAGCACAAAAATGCACCCCACAATTACGGTAATTCATGACTCATAGAGATTTTTGGGAAGCGTCTCCCCCCCCGGGCAAAAAACGATCGTTTGTCGCCGGGGAGAAAAGTGACATGTAAATTTTTAGCTGCGAATATGCTGCAAACAATAAAATTCTTTGGGGGCTGGGCCCGGCCCCTATGTCTTTGGAAAGACCAGTGATCAGCGGCCTCCAAAACCCCGGTATTGCGGCGAAATACTATACCGGGGAGCAATACACCGGTGTACATACCCTAAGGCCCTAACCCCCGATGTTTTAGGGCCCAGTAACGCCCCTATACCACTTGCAGGGACTGCAGATAAAGAAAAATGCGGGATTAAAGGGGACCCCAATATAAAGATATGTGTAGGCCCTATAGATAGGACATACATCTATTAGACATTTTTGGGTTTTTCATTAATAACTTTTAAAATTTTAGAGATGGGAAAAAACCCCCCAATATTCCTTTTTATCTTCCTCAAAAGCTAGAGGAGATTTCCCTATATGCATACACTGTAGTTTTATTTTGATCTGATGTTGGTAATACTTGAATACTTCCTTTTTCCTTCAAGTTTTTACTTGCTTTTCAAGTATTGCAAAAATCCCATTTCACCCGGGAAGAAAAACAGTCAAAATTTAGTTTTACTTATTATATCAAAGGAAAAAAAGCTAATTTAGGTGGCTTACAAATGCTTGGTGAAATGTAAGTGTGCTTGCCGGTGCACTTAAAATTTTCAATAAAGATTTACTTCTAACATTACAGATTGTTAACAAAAGCAATGTCAGTTCATGCCAGAATTGAATAAATACAATACTTTTCTCTTCGAAGAAATATATAGGAAATAAAAAAGGGAAACAAAGAGCACGCGTTTGTTACCCCAAATATACAAAAGAGACGTACAGGGAACTATAGGGGTCTGCTCACCTGTTGTTGTGCAATTCTCGGGAGGCACAACACTCCGTCTTACCAAATACCCGTATCGAGACCAGTGTTAGTCGTGGAGAATCTGTAGTCTACAGCTTCTCTTGGGTACTAGCTTGCACAAATGAGCTAGCTAGATTAGAAATATAACAGTTAAAGTTTCACTTTTTGATAAAACTCTTAGATCCAATAGAGCTTAAAGGTGTTTTCTCGTTACAAAGATCATATCTGTTTTGATGGAGACAGTAAAAATAATCACTTTTGCAATTGCTTTGTATCACTAATTCTGCAGCCTGAAATCAGGCCATGTCCCCTTTGCTGTGATTGGCTGCCTGAATTTGGTTCAACTTCTGGTTGGGACACTGTGTGAAACAGGCTGCCTGTGCTTCTCTCTGTTCCTCTCACAGTGACAGCTCTAATGTAAAGGATCTGGGCAATTACTGAGTCTATTTAGCTGGTAGATTCACTCCAGCCACCCATATAACACACCCTTATACACTCTTCGAACCCCCCCCATAAACCACACCCTTATACACTCTGCTCCCCACTCCCATATAACACACCCTTATACACTCTGCACCCCCCACCCATATAACACACCCTTATAAACTCTGCTCTCCACTCCATATAACACACCCTTATACACTCTGCTCCCCCACCCATAAAACCCACCCTTACACACTCTGCAGGCACTGCGACCGCAGCAAGAAAAAAGATAATGCGGTATAATGCGACCCCAATATAAAGATATACAGTATATTCTCACATTTGTTTCATCATTTCAAGCTGTATTTATAACTTTTTACACCACTGCCGGTTTCTGGTTACAAGGATTGCTTGTGGAGCCTGGGAGGTAGGTGACAGCTCTCCAGGCATGATTACTGACCATTGCATGAAGTCTGGAGAGCTGTGACATCCACTCCCTTCCACTGCTCACACAGAATGAAGAGGACTAGGGAGGGAGCAGGAACAGGGAGGGGATGTAATGAGGTCACCACTCCTCAGTGAGGGAAGACACGCCTACTGGTAGGAGAGACCCTCCCCTGGATTTGAAAATTTAATCTAGTGAAAAAGCTCAGATGAATGTAAAATCCTGTAATAAGAAAACCCCTATAAATGATCAATATCCTCATGAAGAATAAAGCGCTGATGTTTTCCACAGTAAAAGGAATAATGTTTATTTTAGAAAACAGACAGTCTCTTTCATCAAAAAGTGAAACTTTAACTATTATATTCTTCTGAAGAAATGTGACTCTTTCCCCAGGATCACTCAGTTCCATGCTCCTCTGCATTTCAGTTAGAATGTTTTACCACTATGTTTGGTGTATATGTTGAGGAAAACTATGTGCATATATGCAGATCATATCCATAGGGCCAAAAGATCATCTTTTTTTAATACAATAGGAAGGCCTGTGCCAGCATCTTTTTCTTTTTTTAACAAGATAGAAAAGCATTATATATTATGCTTTTTAATGCAGAGGTATACAGTCAGAAAATGTTTGCTAAGCAGCTTACATATTCTATAGTGGGTGCTACCATGTGGGTAATGTATGCCACTCCAATGAAGGGCTCAGATGCAATGTAAATAGATCCCTGCCTGGTCACCTAGTTTTATAGGGTGACATGCATGACATTTGGCGTGGGGACGCCAAATTTCATGCGCATATTAATTACCTAGAATGCGCCTGATTTATGAACCTGATCTGTGCATTACAAAGCACCGCGGGAGATTTTTAAAATGTATGAATGGCGTTGTGTCTGATATCGGGCTGTAAAGACGGCAGATATCTGGCGCAGCCCCGTTCATACATGTCGCCCATAGTATCCACTTCCTAGTGCCTTAATAGAGTAGCACTTACATCTTAGTATGTTTATGTACACACAATGGAATTTGCCACTGAAAATGTCATTGCGAATCAGTGTTGTATCCTCTTTGGATATCCATGATTGTAAGCATGAAATTCAGATGAGGATACGACGCAGATTTTCCAAGGCAGATTTTTTGCTAAACCTGATAATGTGCGGTGTCAATTCTTTGTCATCGGTGAAAATTTTCAGCGCTGAAAGGAATCCAGTGCCAAGGAAAATCAGCATAATATATAACAGAAGTCAGAATACCGTTAGATTGGACACTAATTCTAAGGCAGATACAGTGCTGAATCCGCCTGGGATCAGTGTCTAAATCCATCTTGTGAACATACACTTAGACACCCAGCAGGGTAAAGCCTGATAATTGATTGGCCAGTTGTCCACTTTAAAATCCAGTAGGCTAGTATTTCGAGTTCCACATACCAGTTTTAAGTGCCTTCCAAGTGACTCATACAACACCTGCACTGTAATAAGTTCTTATGATACAACCAACTCGCAAATTTAGGTCCAGGCATATTGAACCTATAACTTCCTACATCAGTCTAAGAAGAAAAAAATCAGATTAGTTTCCACCAGATAGATTGAATTTTGCCCACTTGAGACTGTGTAAAAATAGGAAAATGAATGAGCAGGTGTAGATGATATGGCAATCCCTCTTTTAGCATGGTTACCCTAAGCAATCTTCCTTGAGCAGAACAGATTTGTCAGTAACCAGACTTTGTGTAAACTTATTTAATGTGCAAATAACCAGTAAAACCCGCACAATCTCCTCTCCTAAATTGAAACACCTTTTGCCAATTAACTCTTAGTGAAATCGTTGGGACAGACATTAACCTACCTCTTCTTACTGCACTGTAGATGTTTACTCATTGTACTCAATAAAAGACATGAACATTACAACTGTCTGCGGGGTTAACATTTTTTGTTATTTGTAGATGTGTTTTGTACATAGTTGTAATCTAAATTAGAAAGAGAATGTGAGAAAAGATAACAGTCAGTGGCACTCACCATCCACAGTTAACTTAATTTCTTTAGCTTGTCAGAACACAATGAACACGAGGCCTTCCAGTAAAAGGAACTTAGCCAGCAGGAACCGGTCTCTCTGAAATGTCTTGTATTCATTATGTTGTTAAAAGCGAAGGAAATACAGTTCATTGTAGACGATGAGTGCAGCACACTGCTATGTATTCCCACGTTGTGGTTTACAAGCTCTTACCCCATTAAGAAGCAGAGCACCATTGGTATTCACTAAAATAACACTTGTAATAGTGGATGTTAAGGGCTTGTCCCCACTGCACGGGTTTTCACCCAGTTTTTCAGACGGTTTTCTGTTTTGAAAACCATATGCAAACCGGATGACAACTTTTATTATTGATCTCTATGGAAAACCCGCGCAGTTGTCCGAAAAACATAGAACATGTTCATTCTTCCGCCCGGTTTTCTGGTGGAATATGAACATGTCTATGCGAAGGGGGAGGGCTTTTCACCGCTAATCGCGGAGAAAAGCCGGCCCCCCTGCGGCCGTGTGCACAGCCCGAAAAGAATGCAAATACCGGTCGGGATTTCCGACCAGTATTTGCACTGTGCCGTGTGAACGGCCCCTAACAGTGTTAACTCAGTGGCAGTGAGCATTTTCTTCATTTTTTGTAAATAATGAACAGACCATATGTTATTAATAATCAGTACACAAATAGGAAAGTAATTCCAGAGGGTTAACTCACTTTTTCTTGTAATTGTCTATGCAGGAGCCACAGCACTGATCATATTGGAAGATATAACAGTGGCCACAGTCTATGGATATCCACACCACTGGGGGCATTACAACAAAAATACTAGTAAGATACTAGTAGGGACCCAAATATATCCTATAATAACAGGAGGACATCAGGCATCACACACAGTTTCCATTCTATCATACTGGAGAGCATTGTAGGTGCCACAGACATCCACACATCAGTGCACTAGCTACCCAGCTCTTCCCTTCTGCTCCATTACAGTGCAAGGGTCCATTGACCTGACAAGCTACCAAATTCACCTTGTCCAAGACCCCTGTTATCAACCAAGCCTCCCATTTCTTCCTGGGGTGCTTAGTGCTAACTGGCAGCCTCCAAACCCCTCCAGCTAATACTGCTGCTATACAAACCACATAAGTGAGCTGTGAGAGTGCTATCCCAACCAAGATGAAGCAAAAGAACACTGTGTGGCTTCTAATGATGGCACATAGGTATATACAGATTCTGGTAACTGATTGCTGTCATTAAGAGTCAATTATATATGAAGTATGAAGCATATTAGAAGAGTTCCTCACAACCTGTTTACATAAACTTATTTTACCTCTCAATTGGAGCTGCTAGCACTGTCCTCCCACCCAAGAAAGTTCAGTCTCCTGCCTTAGGATAAGCATGAGACAATCAGCAATTGAAGTGCTCAGAGGTCTTTCCAGGTGCCAGAGGGATCTGTAGAGGCGTTATTGTGGCCTCTTATCGACACGGTGTTGTGGACTGCTCCCTAAATCAGCCGTGTTTTCTATGATTTCATGCAAATATTGTAACTATCTCCCAGTACAATGTGGCCAGGACTGAATCATCCATGTCTAATTAATAATTTCTGACATTTAGCATGGGATATTAAACAAATCAATTAGTTAAAAAAGGGCACACGAGTTAAACAAAATTTTTAATAACCAAATATTGAAACCTTTTAATGTCATAAAAAACATAGGGAAAAGGGAAATTTTTTTTTAATTTTTTTTAAAATTTTGGGGGAAAAAACAATTGTAGTTTCCCTTTTATTGTATGATATACTAAGAAATTCCAGCAGTATCCTTCTGCAGGGAACTGTTTTTAAATGTATACATACAGCTATGCTGCACTAGTAGGTTAACCTCATATTTCTTAATTCCTCTTGAAGAGAAAATGTATGAGTGTGCAAAATAATGATAAAAAGGAGTAAGTATGTATCGAGCCAATGCCTTGTCAGGGATTAGATAAAAAGGCCTACTAATTTCTAGGAACATCCCCAGGTTGGCTCCATCTATGAAGTCTAAAGCAGTTATACAATATGTAGGGAAGGCTAGAAGAAGGAAGGGGGAATTTCTTTCCCTTTGTGAAAAAGAATATTTCTTATAAAAAAATTCCCCCACTCCCTAAAAGGTAAGTGAAATTTTAAACTGACGGCCCACACTACATAAACATACAGCAAAAATGGGTATATCCCATCCACAATAAGCAGTGGACTGAGGCAATCCATGTAATATACAACCATGTGTCAAATAAGTTTATGACTTGACAACTAACATTTGACTCACCTTCTTGGTTTGATCTTTTTATACTGCAGTGTGCTTTCACTTGTCATGATCCACATAATTGTTTGGGTTAATGTCTAGAAATTATTTTTTTTTTAGAAATAAATGTATGAAATAATATTTAACTTAGGCGATTTTGGGAATATCTGGACATATGTTTAAAGAAATGGTTCAACAAAGGATCCCCCCCCGGGATTTTTAAAAAAGTATGAACGACTGTAGGAAAGGTCAATATTGAACTTTACAATTGTATTGGCGAAAAGTCATTCTTTCCTCCTGGCTAGTACTAAACACAATTTAGAGACACCTTTTCTACAGCCTGCACCACCCTGCTGTTTCAGTATCTATACAGTTGTGCTCAAAAGTTTACATACGCCGAAAGAATTTTTTTCCTTCTTCGCCTTTTTTTTCAGAGAAAATGAAGGATAACACGAAAACTTTTATCATGGTTAGTGGTTTGGTGAAGCCATTTATTGTCAAACTACTGTGTTTTCTCTTTTTAATATAATGACAAAACAAAAAAAAAATCCAAAAAACCCTGATCAAATTCACATACCCCAGTTCTTGTCCGTGTTTAATGCCCCTTCCCCTTTTCCATCAATGCAGTTTAAGTCTTTTGGGTAGTTGTGGATGGTAAAGCTGCCCCTTCTTTTGGGAAAAAGTCTCCATTTTTGTAAAAATTTTTTTTTTTTGCCCCTCAACTGGGTGTTTTAGATCTCCCCGGTGGTCAATGAATTAAGGTCAAGGATGAGAGGCCACTCCAAACCTTCACTTTGTTCTGTTTTGCCAATGACTGGTCGAATTGGCCTTGTGTTTTGGATTGTTGTCTGTTGGAAACCTT